>NIPM01000673.1:3192-42237 GCA_002738285.1 Holacanthella duospinosa
GGCTCTTTTGAAATTTTTCCTTGGGCTCTGCTCTTGCTCGGGCTCTTTTTCAATAATCAGTATTTCAGCCTAACTAAGATTGCTCCGATAACCACTTACCCTTACAGTGCTTTAACAGTGAGATATTCACACAAGAGCCCGTGTGAGCAAGAGCCCGAGCCCAGAACCGGGAGCCCAGACCGCCGAGCATTGATTCCCACTGTAGTATTTTTTGATTGGGTATGTGGTTCAAGACATGTACGCATGATTGTATCTTTAGCATATGAGTTTGAAAATTAACTGAATTGAGTTTTTTTTCTTTTTCTCTACTGCATTGCTAGATTCACTAATTAATATTTACTACCGATTAACTTATTGGATTTTTACCCACAAAATATTTTCTTCCTGAGGTAATTAAATATACTTATATTGTTTTATATCATAATGTATTATAGTATATGGGATCCCGTTTACAACGAAAGATCTAACCGGTCAATTGTTAGATTCCGGTTAAAATATATGACATATTCTACACGATCCCTCCCTATTTTAGAATTTAAAAATTTCCCGCTCTTTTTTTAACAATATAAAGCACAAACCTCCCATAAATAAATGCAATGAGGTTTTATTTTAATAAATACTCAGGTTTAATATTTGTAATTTTCATAATTTATTTGTTATAGATTCCAAACAGTCTACCATCTCTAGCATGTATACCTCTATGGCTATTTCACTTAGAAAAAGCTATGGTGGAAGGGTCATATGTAAGAAATTATTGGAAATTTCTAAATGCATAATAATAATAATAATAATAATAATAATAATAATAATAATAATAATAATAATAATAACAAATATTCTTTTAGGTGAGAAGAGGAAAGCATCCAGTAGCACATAGCAGGGTGAGGGAAATTTTTTTTTCAAAACTCCAATTGAAGCGTCGAATTGATTCAAGGAGAGGTGCTTATCGTCGAAATAGGAAGTGTAAGTAAATTAAGACTTAATTGTATTTCAAATTTAATTTACAGGTTATCTAAGCAGCGCTACAGACTGGTGTATTTGACTCTAATCAAGTGTCACTCATCTTAGAGGTTCAACTACAACAGCCTGCAGAGCTTTTTGATTGAAAAGTTTTCCAGAGAAAGTAGTTTTAACTTTCACTACTTTCTCCAATAATGTTTTGACTGACTATCCATTTGCATTACTATTACCCTATTTCCTGGTGGGTGATAAACTATTGATTTATTGTGATCAGAGCTATGGAATGTCACAATGTGTCAAATTAGTAAAAGTGTCACCGTGAGAACGATGCTGATGTCAGCAATAATGCGTCCGCTGTCATTGCATAAATATTTTTATTTTATTTTTGACCTATTGACCCTACGTTTGGTGCTGGTGATATGATTTCGATTCGAAAGTGGTCACGAGATGGCAAACCATTGGCCGGGGCAACGTTGAAAGTTGGATATATTTCAAAACTTATAGCTGCACTCCAAGAGGGTTCAAACTACAGCGTGAGTAAATAAGGGCTACCTAGAGATCCTCATTCCACCGGACCTTTGTCTGTCACCCACCATAAATCGGCGCCATAATTTTGTTTAATTTTATAACATCACATGTTGTTACATTTAAAATAAAGAATTAGTTAGTCGAAGTTGTTCTGGGTACTGATAGCCATGTTTGATCAAAATCAGTCGAAACATCGGCGGTACTCCCATTTAGATAAAGCAACTTTCGACTAAATGAGTCTTTGTTTTAAATATAACAACATGTGATGTTATAAAATAAACAAAATTTATGGTGGGTGNCTGACGCCGATTTATGGTGGGTGACACAAAGAAAGGTCCGGTGAAGTGAGGATCTCTAGATAGTCCTTATTTACTCACTCTGTATATGAGTTACTAATATCATACAATACAATATATTATTAATTTTGTAGTATGATTTATTTGATTGTCATAGCATTATAAATGAAAGGTCAAATTAAAAAACCACAAATCATCAAACTAAAATCTCATTGCAAATTTTCACTTATAAGCAAAAAAACAACTTTCCTCAATTTGGTCATGCGCTGAAATAGAAATTTGGGTTGGTCAAATAATTAACATGTTTAATTTATTTCACTTCCCTAACACTCTTGTACTGTTTGGTGAAAACAAAAAATTTGAGGGAGAGAGTTGTGAAAATCACTGTAGAATAGCACCTTGCCACAATTTACAGAATTTATTATTAAAAAAAAATCAAATATGTTAAGCTAAATATATTTATTCAGTTCTAACAAACTGTCATTATTTGTAAATGTATAATATTTATTACTCTTGTTTAGGCAAACAACCCTGAAAGCTCAGATTTTGAAAACTTCCTTATTAAAAACGAATTTAGTTAGAACATAGATTCTGTAAATTATTTGCTTGGAATAAAATTTAACTTATTTGAAGAGGAATGCGAGGTACATGTTTCATGTCTGTTTTTTATCTTGTTTTGATGTTATTTTACAACTAACTTTTGATTATTTAGCAGACTCATACACCATATGTATCAGATTTTGAAAAAAATTTCTCCGTAACGAATTATCAGAAAATGCAATGGAGGTTAACCACTCTTCGATACTAGAGTATCTTCTATTTGTAGATGATTCTACTTTAACAATATCTAACACTGTGAAAGTAAAGAAGGTGAGCGTACACCAGTAAAAATGACAAAATAACTAAAAAATAATATTTTTTCAGTGGTACAAATGCAAGCTTTGTTCTCTGAAATCTTCACAGTTTAGAGCCTTCAAGCAACATATGTGTCAATGTCAACGGATGATACATAAGAGAGTTCGAGTTGTCAAAAAATGTATTGTGTATAAGTGTAGCTTTTGCTTGCATACAATTAAAACTTGAGTCCAAAGGGAGTACCACTGCACGGCACTCCATACGTGTCCACAATGCTCATTTCAAGAAGCCGATATGATTCAGCATAGGTTAATTCATCCGATTCAGTTTGGAAGTAGAGTCCTCCAACCACAATCTACAAGGTTTTCAGTGGAAATTGTGCTAGAGAACCCATTTGAAAAAGTGACAGCCTTTAAAGGGTATGTGAGTGTTGGAAGACAACACAATCACAAGTTCATTTTATGAGTCATTACATAATTAGTCACTCAGTAGTTTTATTTCTGTATTTTAAATACATTCTTTTTTGTCCCTTGGACATAATGCATGAGTTCAAAAACCTATTTGTACTTTCGCACATTTCTTATTATTTTGGTAGACTATTTTTACAAACTGCCGAAACATACAATTAAAACTTCAGTATCTTAAAATTTCTCGTCAACTACGGATCCACTGATTTTCCTCCTACAGTGAGAACCTATAGACATAAATGCAGGGTATCTATAGATTAGGGTCCCTATAGCCTAGTTCCTATATAGTACCTATACACCATTTTCGACATTTGAGTGAATGGGAGAAGCATACAAAAACGGAAGCACCTCGGCTATAAGGACACTAATGTATAGGCTCACTGTATAATTCTCCCGAGTCACCATTGGAAGGATATTTAAATGATATGAAACCCTACATTAAAAACATCATAGCCAGTTGCCTTTCTGATATGAATGCTCTAAAAGCACAATTCAGTGTGTTCGTTACATTTCAGAGATATTTGTTTCGTGATAAAAAAGAAAAAGTTTTCGAGTACCAAACCAAGTCAATCAATTCATACATGCTCATGTGTCTAAATTTTCAATCATTTGACAATCTGTATGAGAACTGGTGCAGCAAAATAATTCCCACAGTTCAAATTTTTGGACGATAGGGTAAGGCTGGTTGTTTTTGAATGTAAATGGAGGAGACATCCGAATTGGACAATTTCGCCTTCAACGTGGAGGTTGTTGTAGACTTCTACCGGAAGTTTTTTGAAACAAAAAAAAAGCTCTGATTAGCTTTGTTAGCCAAGATCAAATGTGTTTCAAATGGGCGTGCCTCGCAAGCTTACACAGCCCAAATCTAAAAGCATCGGGTCTAAAAAATTTGAACAGACATTATTACCAACAGTAAGAACATAAGTACGACTTCGCTTGTATTTGTTACCTTGTTGAAATTTAGGATATACCATCCTTCGAAGTTGCTAATGGTTTAGCAGTCAATGTGTTAAGCTATGACTCTGATGAAGGTATTCTCCCCGTGTACATTTCACACCATAACTATTCTGACTTCAAAACTTAAGTTGTTGACAAGTGATCTCGCTAATTCACACTATGTGGCTATTACTGACATTCACCGACTTTTTGGAAAGCAAAATATGCATAGACGACTGTTATGCTACAATTGTCAACAAACGTTTCCACTGTCAAAACCGGATGCTCAAGGAGATATGGAAGATGTCCTAAACCGCCACGTAGTATACTGTAGACAGTTCAAGTTCCATAGCATTAAACTGCCTAAGGAGTTAATTGATGGTACCAAGCCTAAGACAGCATTCAAAGATATAGCAATACAGCTTAAGGCAGGGTATGTTGATATGGTGATTTTGAATGCCTTCTCTATCCAAAAGACAAACCAACTTCACCAGCCATAAGTAAAGCTTACACACTGAAAAAAAATATTCACCCAGCTTGTGAATTTGCTAAGTTGTGGTAGATGTAAACGGTGAGATATTTAGAAAAAGGGTATACCGTGGGGACAACGCTGTGGACATTTTTCTGGAGAACATCAACAAAATAAAAGAAGAAGTGTTCAGAATCTATGATAACCACTTGAAAATGGTCATTATGGAAGAAGAAAGGAAAGAATTTCTGTCAGCAACACACTGTCACATTTGTTCGGAAGTACTCAGAGAAGACACAGTAGTAGACGACTGTCATCTTTCAACAAAATACAGAGGTGCTGCACACAATCAGTGCAATTTAGACTTTCATCAGACAAAACTTTTACCTGTAGTATTACACAACTTTAAAGACTATGATTCCCATTTGATAATTCATGGATTCAGAAAGTTTGGTGACTCTATTCGAGTGACACCATCAACCTCAGAAAAATTTATATCAAAACAAGTTGATGAAATTGTCTTCATAAATAGTTTCCAGTTTATGAACCGTAGCTTAGAGATTCTTATAGGAGACTTAGGAAAAGAGGAAAATGATCCGCAAACATTTAAACTTTTAGACGACACTTTTAATTCGAAAAAGCTTGTAGATATTTTGAAACAAAAAAGAGTATATCCTTATGATTACATGTCGTCGTGGCAAAAGTTTAATGAGAGCAAGCTTTCTTCTCAAGACAAATTTTGGACGACTTAAAAAACTCAGAACTCTGCAGCACAGAGTACAAACATGCTCAGAATATTTTCAACAAGTTTGAGTGCAAAAGTTTGGGTGACTTTCATGACTTGTATGTGTTAACAGATACTACAATTGGCAACCGTGTTTGAAAACTTTGAAACAATTTCGATAGAATTTTACAAATTAGATTTTTTTCACTATATTTCAGCACCTAGACTAGCGTAAGGTGCAGCTTTAAGAATTAGTCGAGTTCAACTGAAGCTACTCACTGACGTTGATTAAGATGAGTTTCTGGAACTTGGAATGCGCGGAGGAATTAGCATAATAGTCAAGCGTAGTGCTGAAGCGTGGAACAAATATATGTCCGAATATACAGGAAATCCTAACTCTGACCAACAAATCTATATCATCAGCTGGAATGTAAATAATCTATACGGTTTGGTGAGTATAAAAGTGATTTCTATTTATGGTTACATCACTATGTTAAGTTTATACATTTAGGCAATGAAATCGAAACTACCAGTATCAGGATTCAGGTTTATGTCACAGCAAGAAATAGACGGTTTTAGAATTGAGGATACTATTGATGATTCTTCTGATCGTTATATATTGGAGGTTGATTTGGATTATGATGCCAACCTGCATGAAACACATGACCAGTACCCACTCACTCCAACAAAGTGTACCTGAAGATGATTTGAGCGATTACCAAAGTAGTCTTTCAGAAACCTTAGACATAAAGTACATGTACAAGCAGGAGAAGCTTATCCTACACCTCAAAGAAAGAAAAAACTATATAGTTCATTACAGGTAAAATAAACAATCTTAAAATACCAGTGCTTATCATATCGTTTAAATCAATGGGAATCTAAAGTACTATATCGCTAAGGGATTGAAACTGACAAAGGTACATCGGATGTTGAGATTTAAGCAAACAGACTGGCTGTCTCATTATATCGATTTCAATCAGGCTAAGCGAGCCACAACGCGGAATGCTTTTGAGGACTACTTTTTCAAACTTATGAACAATGCTGTATTTGAAAAATGTAATTTAAAATTTTTTTAAATTATTCAGTTTTGGTATAATTATGATTTAATGTAGGAAAGGAAAACGTGAGGAGACGTCTCAGAGATAGACTGGTTAACAGGAAAAAACTTGCAGAAAAATTT
This sequence comes from Holacanthella duospinosa, assembly GCA_002738285.1. Classification (NCBI taxonomy): domain Eukaryota; kingdom Metazoa; phylum Arthropoda; class Collembola; order Poduromorpha; family Neanuridae; genus Holacanthella; species Holacanthella duospinosa. Next base: position 9,608 of record NIPM01000673.1, read on the forward strand.
ATTTCGAAACCTCAATATGCAAGCCGTGATATTTTGGATAAAAATTTAGTTGCTGTTCATTTAGGAACAAGTACTGTGACCTTAAATAAGCCAATATACACTGGTGTTGCTGTTTTAGAATTATCTAAGTTGTTTTTGTATCAATTCCACATGGAATATGTTCAGGGCAGTTACAACAGCTCAGCACAACTGTTGTTCACAGACACATAGTTTAACCTATCAAATTTAAACAAAAGATATAAACAAAAATATACAAGAAGCTATTCACCTATTTGATTGTAGTGACTGCCCAATTGATCACTTTTTTAGGGAAGACACCAACAAGAAAGTTATTATCAAAATGAAGGATAAAACGAAAAGCAAGCCTATTTATAAGTTTGTAGGCTTTGCTCTAAAAGTTTACTGTATGCTGATTGGGAAGCAACTTAAGAAAAAGAAAGAGCCAAGAGGGTTCCAAAGTTTGTCCAGGAGAAGAGTTTACAGATTTCTACCTACAAAGAGTGTTTTGAGAATCAAAACCGTGTATACGGAACTTCGAAGTACATTAGATCAACTAAACATGGGGTCTACACAGTGGAGCAGCGGAAATCTACTTTTCATGAGTTCGATTCAAAAAGCTACATCCTTCCCAATGGTGTTGATACTTTGTCTTGGGGTAATGTATTAATTAATTTCTCATTACGAAGGTAGAGTTTGTGCTCTTTGCAACTTGAATTAGATATAAGCATACTTATTGACTAAATTGATTTAGTATACATAAGGATTCGTTAGCGCTATCATGAAACAGAAGTACATTTTTCATCATGATCACTACTATCATACTCTAAAGAGTCAAATATGGGTAAAAGTTTCAGTTTTCCATGGTGTGCGGCAAAGGTAAGGAGGGTTTGGTTCTGTTTTAGGTAGTATTACCAAATATGCAATTCCGTTGATAATGAAGTATATATTTCTTCGTGCAAAGACAGCTCCGCTCAGTGGTCTCACTGATTTAGCTGCTTCACCAGAACTATTAAAAAAATCTTCAAGCGAAACAGTTTAGAATTTTTGAAGCACGTTGGGAAGAGTGTGCTTACAGATTCGGCAAAAGTTCAGTCAGAAGGGACAATTCAAAATAGTCAAAGCACAAAGAAATACAAATCATTCACGAAAACTAAGAATTTGACTACAATAAATCAGAAACATTCTTGACAAGATCGTAGAGATATATTTACATGATGTCGTTACTACATACGATGTCTAAACCTGCAATTCGTGGAGAAGTGAAACTTTTTTTTGTTCCAGCAACGGATGCCACCGTCGATTATAGCATGTATGCTGAGTATAGACCAACAGTTAGCGTCTCAGACTCATCCTTGAAAATTGAATTTAAGGTTCTAGGTAATAGTAGTCATTATTTGGACTTACACGATAACTTTCTGTATTTAAAGGTGCAGGTAGTTAAAAAAGATGAAACTGCACTTGAAGAAAACTCAAAGGTAGGGGTTTGTAACTTATTTATGAATGCACTGTTTTCCCAACTGGACATATATTTCAATTCACACCTGGTGTCCACAAGCAATAATGCCTATGCATACAGAGCATACATTGAAACATTGTTATCATACGGACGTGAGTACAAACAATCCCAAGGGACCTGTGCATTATTTTAAGCTGATGAAGGAAATGCAGAAGCTGATGATGAAAATCCAGGCTATGTTAAACGGAAAAGCTTTATTAAAAAATCTAAACCGGTAGAACTGATCGACAAGTTGAGATTTGATTTAGCCACTCAACATCGCTATATCCTGAACGATGTGTCTGTTTCAATCGCTTTAACCAGATCACCTGATACATTTTCTTTACTAACTGAAGGGGAAATAGCACAAATAAAAATAATGAGTGCATCATTGTTTGTTCGCAAGCAAGTATTGTATCCTAGCATTGTTCTTTTTCATCAAAAGCTTTTTGAAAAGGATGAAGTAGCTCGCTACCCACTCAAGAAAGTTGAGGTTAATTACTTTACTGTGGCTAGTGAAAGCTCAAGTCCAACGGAAGAAAACCTTTTCGGAGGGATAATACCAAGTAGGATAATTGTAGGATTCACAGAGAGCTCATTGTGTGTTGGAGTATACAAGGCTAATCCGTTCAAATTTGAAAACCATAAAATTTCATCAATTGGAGTTACAGTTAACAACGTATCGATTCCAATTCCATCTCTGACTCTGAACTTTTCCAGTGATGAATTTCTGCTAGCGTACTACACTCTATTCAAGAGCACAGGAATCGCAGGGCAAGATGAAGGTCTTTGCTTTGACTGGGAAAGTTATAAAACTAATAACTGTCTTTTTGTTTTCAACATTGTTCAATCTGCGGCTGGGGTGTCTCTCCTTACTATAAAGAAAACTGGAAATATTAAGCTGTATGTTCAATTTTCTAGCCCAATTGTTGGAACAAAACATTGTAATGTCTTCTCCGAACATCAGGCTGTGTTAGAAATTGATAAGTACAGACAAGTAATCATAACACAATGAATAGTTCTGAAATACGGCACATCATACATTCGACAAAAGTTCGAGGATATCATACTGGAGTATATGCGTGTGATCAGCTCAGCTTTGTATATCAAAACCAATTCGCTGTTGTTGTAAATTCAAACGACCAATTTAATAGAGGTGTACACTGGTGTGCTATGTTCCAGGAGAAATATTCAGATTATGTAGAATTTTTTGACAGCTTTGGCATGCCTTTATCATTTTATCCACACTATTTCATGAATTTTGTAAAATCTAAAGCATGTAACATTATTTATAGTACTGAACAATACCAATCTGATGACAGCAATTGTTGTGGTAATTATACTATATATTTCCTAATTAATGGCTACCTTGGTCGGACATTTCATAATATTAAGTGGGACTTCACCAGCAACGATTTAAAAAAAAATGATGACGTAGTTATAAGGTTCGTAAAAAACAGCTTTAACTCCACATATGCAAATACCACACATGCGCTGAAGCAAAGTCTGGATGAATTAGATAACAACTACAAATTCTTCAAATTTGTAAATCAATAAAACATATAAATAAGCATAAGTTATAATTTTAAGCACACTATAAACCGTGACTTCAATAAAATGGGTGAAAAAATTTTTTCAAATACTATTTTGATTTGTCACACCCTGCTGGGTTGAGTAGCCTGAAGAAGATTCATGATACCACAGGCATTTCTAAAGCAAAAATTCAGCGATGTCTAAATAGGCAGGGAACTTACACCAGACACAAACAGCATAGGCTTGTATTCCCAAGAAGCAAAGTGACCTCTTCGGGTAAAACCTATTTGTGGCAGGCTGATCTAGTATTTATGAAAAAATATAAGCGGTTTAAGCAAGGGTTCCTGTACCTGTTAACAGTAATTGAGGTTTTTAGTAAATTTTGACACTGTATCCCCAATCAAAACAAAATGTGCGACTAGTATAATCCTAGCATTTGACACCATATTTTTAAACCCTAATGCTAGATGTCGTAACTTGCAGCGTGATGAAAATACTGAATTTTTCAACAAATGCTTCCAAAAGTATCTTCACAAAAAGTGTATAGCCTTGTATCACAGTTACTCCGAACTAAAAGCTTGTGTTGTTGAAAGGTTTAACTGAACGTTGCTTGCAAAAATATATAAGTATTTCACATGGGGCGGTGAAAATGAATACATAACAAACTACCTATAATTTTGAAAGCGTACAACGGTTTTGTGCGCAGCTCAACTGGGTATCGTCCGAAAGGTGTAGACAAAAAGAATGAAATGGACATTTGGTTGTGTATGAACAGAGACCTTTACGATCGAAGGAAAATAAAAGGGAAACTAACGTGTATGATAGGGTTAGAATAAGGAAAGTAAAAGATGTATTTGACAAAGGTTACAAGCCATCAGGAACTAGTGAAATTTTTGAGATTAGAACGGTTCATGGGTCTGTGCCAGTAACCTATATGCTACGAATCTAAGATGTCATCGGAAAGTGAAATTAGAGAAAGGGATTCCATTGACATTGGAAGCGACTGCGAAACTAGTGCATATTGTCTTCAAACAATACTTAGGAAATCAAGATCTGAAATTTACAAATTTTTCAATTACAATGAATTCAAGTTTAGATATTATTGTAAATACTGCTAGTAAGTTATTTAAGCAAAACAAAATACTACAATTCATAAATGAATTTATACTAATCATAGTTTAACATTTTAAAGCGCGAATTACCCTTAAGCTAAGGATGGGTCAACTGGAAGTTTAGAAAAGCATATAAAGTCTAAGATATGTTGGTTTGCATGACCTGAGTAATTTAATAAAATCTGGCTTGATAAAAATAAAAATAAATTTTTCGTTTCCGTTTCGTATCCGTATCGTATCTATAACCTATCATATCGTTTCCGTTTCCTTTGCCCATTTCTCGTATCGTATCCGTATCTGACACCTTTCGTTTCGTGTCGTTTCCGTATCCACTTGGATACAATACGATACGATACGGTGGCAGCACTAACCTCTTCTGTTTAACTCAGTTCTACAATCTTATCCCAGAATTCAGTGACAAAGATAAGGGGTTGAAAACACAACCTACTTAATTTCCATAGCAAAAATCAAAGTGGGTGTTTCTATTAGAAGTGTTTATTCACAGAACTCTAAATCACAGAGCATAACTGTTCCAAACTTTATGTGTGTATCATTTCATTCCCGTTCTGGTAGGTGTGCAGTGCAAAATGTTCGAATTATTCTCAACCACATCAGCGAAGGATTAATTTAATGGATCGAATTCAAAGGAACAAAGCATTTTTTACTTAATTGCAAGGAAGCAAATGTAAAAAGAGACTGTTTCTGATAAGCACAGCCTCGAAAGACAACATTGACGCTTTATCTGAAGTAGCTCTAAACACACTCATTGGAAATATTTCGCTTGACCCACATTTAAAAAGAATTTGAAAAGACAAGAAGCACGTTCGAAATTTGGCAAAACCTAGTTTGTTACGCAAGAAGAAAAAGGGGATATTGGTTCAACAAGGAAGATTCTTACCACTGCTATTAGCTTCAGTTCTTTTAGCATTGGGTGGCTTGGCTGCAAGCGCGATTGGTCACGCTATTGGAATATAATGGCCAAAAGAATGAAACTTGTCCCTGTAGCGGAATCTGATAGCATCACAAAGATACGAACAACTTATCCCCCAACCCGTGACGAATCATTTGAGAAGAGTGAAGTCGCGACGTATCTTCTTGGTGTCAGTAATATTCCCGATGATATAAAATTGGTCCTCTACAATACCTTAATGAAAAATATTGTTAATTATCTGTTAGAATTGACATCGAAGCCGATCACAGTAGCATTCAAGAGTAAAGTGTTGAACAAGGAAAACATTAGTCTTACTTTAAATGGCAAAGAAGGTGCCCAAGTTCTTGAACATGATTCTAATATGATTGCCATAATTCGTGTTAAACTTAGAAAAACTGTGGAGGTGTTGGTAACAATTTTGCGAAAATATCCACAAATAATTTTATGAGATAGCACAGAAAATATGTTGTTCTATTGTCAGGAGAACAAAAGAGGGTCAAATATTCATGATTTGTTCTCATTTGTTTTAAGACCTACATTGAAATTCGACAGAAATTCACCTGCGGCAAATACTTTTCTTAGTATTTTGCAAAATATCAACGCCCCGACAAAATATCAACGCTACGAGTATATTGGATAACTGTATTAGAAATTATTTGGCAAAATTCAAAAGCTGTACAAAAGAAAATGACAATGAGTCCTGAGGGTATCTCTGCTCCATCCTAGCCCAAAGAGCAAGTTGTGGGTTCATCAATTCGATCGCGATTAGAATTAGAAACAGATGACACTGAAATTCCAAAGCACTGGACTCCTCTTTCTGCTGGTCATGTCAAATTGTTGAACTTTATTTATGGTGCTAAAAAGAAGACTTTTACCTTTGATTAAGAAAACAAGCTAGTTTTTCAACATTGTTCATTTAGTTATCCATCAGTAGAGTCAGAAGTAAAGAAATGGCTCAGTCAAAATTTAATCCTATTTCAATTTCCACACGTGATGGACCAATTTTTGCAAAATGTGTAACCAAAGAATCAAGACTAGCATCATTCAATACACGGGCTGGTTTTTTTTACATAGAAATAGCAGATCGTGTTGTATGCTTCTACTGTTCCGCAGAGCTATGGAAATGGAAATCACAGGATGTCTTTTGGCTGGAACATTTCTCCTTCTGAACAAATCTACAAGAAATCATAGTGATGTTGAAGTAGTGATTTTTTATATTCTTTTTAACGTTGTGTATTCTAATAGAAGTATTTATCAAATCAGATCGAAGCTCATGATTACCATGAAACAGGAGAAGGAACATCTGATATGAAAAATGGTAATTTTAATACATTTTGTACCATATGATAAATTGTAAATCTCTAATTACTTTAAGTTTTTTCAGCAAAACAATTGATAAATGAATTACAGTCAAGGCTTCTTTGTAACATAAGCGTGACAAGAACTGTATCTTATTTCTTTTTACCCTGCGAACATCTTGTAACTTGCTTACCCTGCTCAACATCATTACATTTTTGCCCCATGTGTCGTGATATAATTGAAATAATACTAAAAATTTATATTTAATAGGGTTAACTTTCCTTAATTTTGAATAAATTTGACATGATATGATAAACTAAAAACAAACTATCATAAAAGTTTATGCTACATTTCTACCAAAAATAAACTATCTCAAAAGATTATGTTGCATTTCTACCCCCCAGATTTGACGTGGTAGAAATGTGTATGAAAATTAATACTAGAAAAGATAAAGTGAAACCAAACTATCTCAAAAGAGTATGATGCATCTCTACCACTGGTTTGACGTGGTAGAAATACATATGAGAAATAACATATAGTCGTTACTACTATGCCGAATCTGGGGTAGTAGCGGCTCAACCAACTCATCAAATGTATGATTGGGAGAAGGTACGAGAAGGATGCAGAATATGAAAGAAATGATAATATATGAATACGCAACAGTGTTTGTTTGGAAATGAATACTACCACTTGCGGTATTGGTATGCTAATTTTGGTATACAAGAATCAAATGGGTTTTTTTAACTTGATGTAATATTGGCCCTAATTCATGAAACTTATCACCACTTTACGAGCAATTTGTGGTAGAGAAAACGGTTCTGAACGAAGTCACTAAACCTCATATTTTTAGATATGGCAGACAATGGAATCGTGAATTTAAAAAGGCTAGCATTCAAATCCTGCCGCCTGGTTCATAAAGAGTTAAGCATTGCTTTTACCAGGGCTCTTTTCGTTACAAAGTGAAAATAGCTCTAACAAGAATATTTGGACATCTTGTTTTCTTAGCATGGGGATCTTTTCGTTACAATGTGAGAAGAGCCCGACAAGAGTAGTTCAGCTGTGTTTTGTTTTCTTACGGTTTTTTTTCAAGCTTGAGCTCTGTTCGGGCTCAATTTTTCTCTTCTCTTGGGCTCTGCTCGGGCTCTTTTTATTTTATTTCTTGGGCTCGTGCTCTTTTTCTTTTTTGGGCTCGGGCTTGGGCTCTCTTTTTTTATGTTTTGGGCTGTGCTCGGGCTCGGGCTCTTTTTATTCCCTTCTCTTGGGCTCTGCTCGGGCTCTTTTTATTTCGTTCTATTGGGCTCGGCTAAGGCTCGGGCTCTTTTTATTTCCTTTTTTTGGGCTCGGCTCGGGCTCTTTTTATTTTCTTCTGTTCGACTCGGCTCGGGCTCTTTTTTTTTGCTTGGGCTCAGCTCGGGCTCGGGCTCCTTTTAAAAAAGTTTGCTTTCAAGCTAACTAAGACTGCTCCTAAGTCCTTTGCCTTTTAATACTGATTTGTTTTGAGTTATACAATGAAGAACCCATGTGAGGAAGAGTACGAGCTCAGAACAAAGAGCCAAAACCGCCGAGCTTTGCTCATTAATTTCACTTAACAGTACTTTTAATTTTTTTCAATGTTATGTCAAAGCACTCCTCACTGATTAATTTCACTTAACTTTCCGAATCGACTCACTTATCTCAATGTTCCGGGAATGGACTTACTGGAGTTTTCTACTTTCACTTTAGTATCCAGGCTTTACCAATTTTTGGATTCAAAGTTAAATTAAAAAAAATTGTTACACAAAATGCTGTTTGTTTTCAGCAACAAAGAATAAAAGGATAAAGTCGAAATACCCCTAGATTATGCGTTTGGCATAATTTTAAGGTAACATTGTTCCCCAACGGAAAGACGATGGCAGAAAACCACCGAGTAATAATATGTTGAACGATATCGGCCTTACGATATCAACCGCAATATTGAGTTCTGAGGAAATAATTCCACTCTAATACCAAATCTCTGCTTCCTTTGTCAACTGTGAGGGTCTGTTTCGTAGTGGTATTTAAATTTAGTGCTGAAAATTTATTCAAAAGTAAATTTTCTAGAAGGTTCAACTTCTCTAAAGCAAAACTCTGTTTGACGTAAAAATTATTCCATAATTGTTCAAAATGCATTTAATAGTAGAGATGATGCAATTGATTTTGTTTAAATTCGCTTTAAAGTTAGAACAGAGCCATATGTCTGATACAAGAAAACAGAGGGTGATCGCAACTTCTCTCCAGAAGCAAATGAAATGGTCAAGATTGGGGGATAGTGTAAGAAAAAGAGATGAGTCACAATCACAACATCCTTGAACTTTTAGACGAAGCAATGAGTCATCATAATCCTTGTCCTTAAGCTTTCATCCACACTGTTTGTGCGTGCCTTTAAGGCCCAATGTTAATAGATTATCTGTTAAACTTTTTTTTCCATTAACAATAAGTAATTTATATCTAATAATTTGCTTAAAAAAGAACAATAAAGAAATTAAAACTGATAGGGAGTATAGGTAAAATAATAATTAAAGAAAAAATATTTCATTCAACTGTTTTCCTTTAAGCAAAAATACCAATATAGAAGCTGCGTTCCCTTGTAAGGCCAGACTAATGCTCTGAATCAAAAAGGTGGTAGAGCGAGGTTCACCAGTACCTATTTGAATTAGATTACCGATTTTCTTCTCAGGTTCAATCCTTTGGGTCCCCAAACTCCACTTGTCTCGACTGCAATTGGCACGAAAAGGAATTTATTCTCCGGTAAGTTGCAAAAGAGTCATGGGTCTCGGATCGACTCCCAGAGTCATGACTCTGACTCCCAAAACCCATGAAGTCAGAGTCATCAAATGACTCCCGACTCCCAAAAACCCTGGGAGTCAGAGTCATGAGAATCAGAGTCAGAATCAGAATCATGACTCTGGAGTCAGAGTCATGGAGAACACTACTCAACACAAATTCAAATTTTGAAAAAAAATTTCAACACAAAAATCTTTATGTCATTTGGATTTATATAATCAATCAATTATTGTAGGAACTATGTTGCTAGAAGTAGTGTAGCTGCTATATCTAGGAACTGCTGATAGATCTACGAGCTTGAACTGATAGATATATTGGCTGAGCCCCTACATTTAACTGCTCTTCTAAATTCAATATTTTTTCTAAATTGAGTTATTAAGTATTCTCGATTGAGTTTTATATCAGCAGTACAAAATTATATGATCAGGCAACGAATGCAACAAAAAATAGTAAAGAATAATTAATGGTATAATTTACAGACACATTTTATTGCATAACTCAAGATGAAATTTTTTTCGGTACGGTGAAAAGTTGTTAAATTTGATTTACTATCGATTAAAAATAGTAGCCAAATTGATCAAGACCAGATATGTTCGAGCTTTTGAATACAAATTTGGTGTGTAGATATAAGGACTCCAGGACGCTAGATTTAACAGTTTAGCTTCTAAATGCAAAAGGTCAGCCCCGCCCCTACCCCTATATCTAGTGAATGAGCTGCTAAATCTAGCATTCCGACCCCAGATCCAGCACCAGAGCTGCTACTTTAGTGTAATCAAATTAACTGGTATTGTGAAAGAAAACACGACTTTTCGTTACTGACTTCTGCAAAAGCTAATGAGCTATGTGGTTGAGCTGTCTCATGCGCCAAGGCTCTGGCTGAAAATTATTGTATGAGCCAGAGCCATTCTCTGGCTCTGCTCAAAATTTTTGTGAGCCAGCTCGAGCCAGAGCCAGAGCCAGAGCCAATGAGACAGCTCATGAGCCAGAGCCATGCGGCACACTATTATAGAAACAACTAAACTTTACGTTGCGTCTGCGTAAATTTTCACGGACTGACTAAAAAAACTTACCGGTAAGGTCGACCGAACTCCTTACCACAACTAAAACATTAAACTACTTCAGACGTGGAAACGTTTGTTTCTGGTTCACTTTTACTGCCAAGAGTGATAACTAAGCTTACACAGCATAGTTCAGGCACCAATTGGTTAATACGGTTGGATACTACCAAAGGGGCAGCAGTAAATTTTTCTAAGTTTTTCTCCATAAGGGTAAGTACAAAAAATTTTTTCTAAGTAACATTTTTTTTTCAAGTCCTATATGACCGACAAAATGACCTAAACAAAAGTTGTACAGCATGTTAAGGTGAGAGTAGTCGGNTGGTTGGATACTACCAAAGGGGCAGCAGTAAATTTTTCTAAGTTTTTCTCCATAAGGGTAAGTACAAAAAAATTTTTCTAAGTAACATTCTTTTTTCAAGTCCTATATGACCGACAAAATGACCTAAACAAAAGTTGTACAGCATGTTAAGGTGAGAGTAGTCGGTATGTTCCTGCTAATGGAACCAACCCGAAGAAGAAAGCATAGATGTAATTAAGTCACATTTATAGTGGGGAAAGCATCCTAAAGACAAAGTGAATAATTACAAGTCAAACTACGTATAAGTTAGATAATGAGAACTGTATCGTTATCCAATAATGCCCTACATACTGATATAGTGATCAGCAGATCATTGTTATCCGCGGATCATTGTGATCCGTAGATCAACCCGGGTCTGTGTGAGCCGCAGATCATCTCAGATCTGTGATATCCGCAGATCATCCCAGATCTGTACTACCCCCAGATCATCCCGGATCATCGTGATACGCAGATAATTGTGATCCTCGGATCATTGTGATCCTCAGATCATCCCGGATCTGTGTGATCCGCAGATCATCTCAGATCTGTGAGATCCGCAGATCATCCCAGATCTGTACTACTTGCAGAACACTCCGGATCTGGACGACCCGCAGATCATCCCAGTTCTATGTGATCCGCAGATCATCTCAGGTCTGTGAGATCCGTAGATCACTCATGATCTATATCACCCGCAGATCATCTGAGATCCGCGGAACATCCAAAGATCCAGAACTCGAAAACATCTGGCCACCAGACATACATCTGGGAAAGTTGGATTTATCTCGGAAGATGAGATAAATGAGGTAATCCGAGGCCAGTCCCAAAATTGTTAATCTTTCCCACACGGAATAAACCCGAAAGGGTATCATAATAATTAATTAAGAAAAAGANAATGAGATAAATGAGGTAATCCGAGCCCAGTACCAAAATTGTTAATCTTTCGCACACGGAATAAACCCGAAAGGGTATCATAATAATTAATTAAGAAAAAGACCCCATCGGAATGACAATCTAGAGAAATAATTAAAGAGCGGAAAAAGCGGACACCGTGCCACAATATTACTCACCAGTAGTGGGTATGTTCCTGCTAATGGAACCAACCCGAAGAAGAAAGCATAGATGTAATTATGTCACATTTATAGTGGGGAAAGCATCCTAAAAACAAAGTGAATAATTACAAGTCAAACTACGTGTAAGTTAGATAATGAGAACTGTATCGTTATCCAATAATGCCCTACATATTCAGATCCAATCTTAATCTAATGTTTAAAATCGTATAACAATGAAATAACAACTCAAACTTGAACTTAGGAGTCTAAACAAAAGAAATGTTATCAATTTTGTAAGAATAAAGAACAAAGATCACACGACTACATACCAATATAAGAGAAACAAAAGAAAATGTCCAACTTATTCATAATTTATACTGTTGTCAACCAATAAAATGTCGCAGAAACTTATTGAATTAAAAAAAGCAATGGAATATAATTGCTTTAAGATTCAATTTCTTCAGTCCCATTTGACTGACATAATGACTCAATCCGAAAAAAATTTACACCTATTAAATTCATTGATGGAAGAAACTAAGTCTACTCAAGGTAAGAATTAATATAATTAATAACTTACTCATTTCCTCACATATACAAATAACACAATAGTAACATATTCAAACTACTTTTGCGAACACTCAGAGTGGATGGGGACAATTCACATCACACACAGATAATGCCACTGCCACAGGTAAAAAAAATTACAATTAACCCTCATGATTCTGACTGTTGATTAATAAATTAATATAAAACTAGCTAAAGTCAAAATTAAGCTAAATTTCATGATATTTATAGGAAATAAACAAGATAATCTTACTCTCTCGGGATTTGGATATGTGCAAAGTACACCTTTTTCATCTCAACTCATGGAAACCTCGTCAGGTAAAATATTCTAAAAACTCTGAAGCTCTCTCCATAAAATATTGCCTAATTAAAATTTTTTAACCCAATTTGATCTTTTGTTTCAGGATCATTAACTACTCAAGTCGTAAATGACAACCAAGCTCCAAATCCAATCGGTGATTGGCTAAATGACTACAACTTTGAATTGCTAGACAGTTCTTTTAAACTCACCACAACCCCCTTGGAATCAGCAAATACAGGTTTGTAAAGCTGATCAACAATCCAACTAAAAACTAAAATATGTTTCAATTACACATACACTACAGCTTACAGCGCCACCACAACTACATCTTTCACTACACTACAAAATGTTGGTCCAACTTCTACTACAATCTCGCAAATACAAAAAACATCAGAAGTGAAACTCCCAACAAGTGACAAACAACCATATGTTGTTTCAAGAATCATGCCATCACTATTACTGCCACTTCACACAGGTATACTGAAGAAAGGACGCGGCAGACCCAAGAAACAGTTTGTTTTCATTAAAATCGAAGCACATCGATGAAACGGTAATNCCCAAGAAACAGTTTGTTTTCATTAAAATCGAAGCACATCGATGAAACGGTAATAATATTGAATTCAGGGTATTATGGAAAGGTTCAAATCGTTCGTGGGAACCTCCACAAAGTTTCAGNAACGGTAATAATATTGAATTCAGGGTATTATGGAAAGGTTCAAATCGTTCGTGGGAACCTCCACAAAGTTTCAGATGAGGCTCCAATTGTTGAATACACGAAGAAACAGAAAAACGGCGAGGCTATATTTTTGGCCTTTCTGTCAAAATGGACAAATGGTGAGGACAATGTATTTTTATAAGTTCATTTAATCCACTCATGTCCACTCATGTCTTATATGATTTGTATGTTTGACTAATTATTCAAATAAATAAATATTAATATAATGTACAGGATTCGACCACCATTTCTCATATGGACGATCCATACTGAAAGTATAAGAAAAACAGAGTATAATAAAAGTTAATGGACCTGTATATACGCACATTTAATCACGTACCCTAGGGAGTGCATATACGAAGCTGTCAAATGAGAGATTGTGTGAAATAATGCTCTAGTAGAAGATCAGACATAAAACTTGTGGATTATGATGTAATCTGTTTAACCAAAATCATTTTCTTATTTAGTGATTTGAATTTGAAGAATAAAATCCTACACACACTACACAATGGCCCAATTCCGGCAATTGTATAGAAAGCGTCATAGTACTGTAAGACTATCAGACTATAAGATTAATAAAACTATGAAACGTGACTCATTTTGCCGGTCTCTGAATGGTTGAAAAAAACTATGGACTCTTGCTAGTTCTAATCTACTCAGAGGCATGTACAGCATAAACCAACTTAATCCGGGCCTTCTTTCTTCGCCTTTCACCAAAAACGGCTTGGGGCAGGCGATACACAATAGTAAATGATGGAAGTGAAGTTAATTTTATTGTAATCACTATAAAATATCTGTTCCAATGCAAAACAATGGAGCAAAGCAGAGAGACAGAGAGAGGAGGGGCCGGCAGGTTCTCTGTTGAGTCAGGTGGGNAATGCAAAACAATGGAGCAAAGCAGAGAGACAGAGAGAGGAGGGGCCGGCAGGTTCTCTGTTGAGTCAGGTGGGATAGATCACGAGTGATGTCATTACCTGTCAAATCGTTTCTGAAACATTCAATTGGTGGAAGACATGTTTCCTTATATTTTTCCACAGAGTCCATATAGTTGTATGGGTAATGACATCACTCGTGTACATTACTTCACGTAAATGTAAAAAACAATCTCCAAGTATCGCAGTGTCCAAGAGACAATATGCGTTAATATATTGCCCAATTGTCTCAATTTTCAACGTCTTCCATACGTTTTGTGCATGTATATTTTTCCACAGAGTTCATATAGTTGTATGGGTAAATTCCTTTTCCATGTAAAAGTTTCAATTCGTTATCAGTTAGATGACTAAAGACGCTTTTGGTGAGCTTAAAGTCCGTTTGACCCAAATTATTTCCTAGAGTTTCCAAACTCGTATTGAAAAGTGCGTACGATTCTATAAATCTTATAGTTTGTCCTCTTGATTTAACAAACACACATGCAAACTTTTCAGATGAGGATGCAATTACTTCAACATCATCAACCAAGTCCTTGTTGACTGTCTCCAAAATCAATTTGCTATCGTGTCCTTTGAAGTTATGAAATATGACAACGAGTTCATTTTCTTTTTGAATAGCCTTCATGTTACAATAGCTATGTGCCAAGCCTGTAAGAGATTTAAAGTTAGATAAATAAATAAAAGGATATGAGTCATGTATACCTTCGAATTTAAACGTTCTATGGCAATGGTGACGATGCACAATGTCGTTTGGTCCGAATCCCTTGTGACAAAAGACACATCGTTGACTCCGACGAAAACTAAGATCCTTTAGTTGAGCTTCTTGTTCTGTAGTCATAATCATCAACGTCTTACCTCTTTCTTCTGCTGCTGATACTTCCACAAATAAACGTTGTGATAAATCAATTAGTTCTTTGAGCATTTTCTGAGCAACGTTTTTGTTACTCTCAGTTGCATGATAAACCATGTGCTATGCAATTTGGTGATTATGATCTACACATATCCAAGAATATGCGCCAGGTTTGTGATGATTAAGTCTTTGCGTTTCTCATACATTAAAATCTTGAACTTCTTCCAATGTGCTTTCAAAATCCGCCAATACAATATTTGGAACTTTGATTGTGCATAGAAAATGTACAAATTTAAGCTATGGATGTTTTGAAGTTTGTCTTTTGTAATCCCAATTTGGCACAGTAACGTTTATGTTCAGTGATTGCGCGATCTGTAAATGGTTGGAGACAAAATCTACAAATTTCCTCACGACGATGATTTTGTGTACGATAAAGTAGGGTATGAAGAGTTTTGATGAACAAAAAATGACTTTACTCTTTTCCAAGATACAATAAAAGATCAATTCTTGTCGGTCTATCTTCTTTACATGTGTGTAAAATGTAACACTTTGCTCTAGCTGACTGTAAAAGATATTTCTTGTTGTTGTATTCACTCTCACTGTTTGGTGGTATTTTGTCTTACCCATACCAACTTTATCGTTTGCGCCCCTTACAGTATTGTGTTCTTCCTCATATGGAGCTGTGTTTAGGTTTTTGTCTTCATCGTAGCATATTATAGTTAGACCAATAGTTGGATTTTGGTCTTCAAATTTCTTTACTTGATTAATGGTAAATGGGAAGTGAATATTTTTCCAATTGACTTTTCCATTTGAAAATAATGGTTCATAGTATGACTTCTTTAATAACATTCTTCATATCCCATTGTTAGTAGTTTGTGTAAATGGTGGTCGAAGATCTGGATGGAGATGAACAGCACGTTTGAAACACAAATTGTCGTCACTTGGTGGACTTATTAGACACTTCATTTTCTTTTTTAGCGCCTGAGGCAGTACAAAATCACCATTACCACCTGAAAAATAGTTGAATTCGGCGAAAAGTATCTTGAACGATAAGACGGACTTTAAAACCCAGCTGGAAATGATGTTTGTGTAATTTTCTACTGTTTCTTTAAAGTATAACAATGTTTTCTTAATCACAAACGAAATCTCATTTTCATTGTTTACAGCAAAGAGAAACGAACAAAATAACGGATACTTCTGTGTAAACGTTCCGTCTACATTTTCTTTTTCAAAATGCATTGTAGCATGAAATTTTACTTTTTAATTTCTTAATATTTTGAGTCTATCTCTCATCAACCACGCTAATATAGGACTTAGTGAGCGAAATAATCGGTTAACTAAAATTGGTTTGACAGTGTCTAAAGGTACTTTGAATTCTTGATATGTGCCATCTACAGCTTCTCCTACTGGAACGATTTCCAAAGTTAATCGATGGCCTTCTCCAATCTGGAGTTCATTAGTGGCGTATACTTCTACATGGGTTGAGCTTATACGTTCTTGCAATTCAGCAACAGATCCAAACCTTTTATTGCAGATATTGCACATGCGTTTACGTAGATTCTGAATGGTAAACACACTTTCTTCATCTCTGGAAACATTGTCTAGTTTGATTCGTTTGTTTGGGTGTGAGTTTGGGGAAGTTAATTCTTGCTGTACGAAATTGTTGTAGGCGCATTTAAGATAAGATTCCATTTTTACGTCTGTTAAATGTGAACGGGTTGAAATTTTTTAGAGTAATGATAAAAACATGGTGATTGCAACTGTTATATATGAGATTTTTTGGTGTACTTTGACCTCCACAAACTAAAATTAAACAGTGTAAATATACTCATTGAAATTGGACTTTGACTTTCATCAACTGAATTTATGCATCGTAAAATGCGTATAAATAAAGTCTTTGTACTTTGACCTTCACCAAAATTAAATCAAACCAAAAATGAGACATAAAATAGATTTTGACGTGAAGAAAATTTATTTGTACTTGAATCGAAGTGCTTAGTGCCTGTTTAAGGCTCCCAATTTCCAACATATTTTCCCTATATACAGTGAGGTATTTATATAGCACAATTTATTTTCTCCATTCAAACTTCAAAAAATTCCAACGAGGCTGAGAAGTTTAGAAGTATGCGCCGGCGGACACTAGAATCTCAAATTTATTCCAATATTAATTCCAATTCCCGTAATTGTATAGAGCGCCTGATAGTATTAAGGCTCATAGTACTTTGAGATTATAGAAACTTTACGGAAACAAAAATGATAGAAAAATTGTGATAGAATTAACTGCTTTGCTATTCCTAACCGAAATGTGTAAGGAAGATAATCAAGAGGACAACTACCCAGTGTTCATGAAGTCACTACTCAGTTGAGAAAATGTGTTCCCATCCCCACAACTCCTCTCAAACAAAATTTGTTTCTCTTGAGTTTGAGTGGAGAGGATTGCATTGAGGGACTATGACATTTATACAGCATGAACCAAGTTAATCCGGGCCGTAGAAAGTCGCTTTCACCAAAAAAAATTTTAATACAGCAAATAAAGAGCACGAAATACAAAAGTTGTAAGGAATGAAGTTAGCGTGTGTTTGAGAAAACATTCCTCTGCAAAAAATAATTAATTTAGACAAACGCCATTCTGTAATGCTGAAAGATGGGTAGTTGAGAGAAATGACCAACTAGAGGAATGGGGTACGATCCCTTGGCATCTATTCCACCTGACTCAACAGAGAACCTGCCGGCCCCTCCTCTCTCTGTCTCTCTGCTTTGCTCCATTGTTTTGCATTGGAACAGATATTTTATAGTGATTACAATAAAATTAACTTCACTTCCATCATTTACTATTGTGTATCGCCTGCCCCAAGCCGTTTTTGGTGAAAGGCGAAGAAAGAAGGCCCGGATTAAGTTGGTTTATGCTGTACATGCCTCTGAGTAGATTAGAACTAGCAAGAGTCCATAGTTTTTTTCAACCATTCAGAGACCGGCAAAATGAGTCACGTTTCATAGTTTTATTAATCTTATAGTCTGATAGTCTTACAGTACTATGACGCTTTCTATACAATTGCCGGAATTGGGCCATTGTGTAGTGTGTGTAGGATTTTATTCTTCAAATTCAAATCACTAAATAAGAAAATGATTTTGGTTACACAGATTACATCATAATCCACAAGTTTTATGTCTGATCTTCTACTAGAGCATTATTTCACACAATCTCTCATTTGACAGCTTCGTATATGCACTCCCTAGGGTACGTGATTAAATGTGCGTATATACAGGTCCATTAACTTTTATTATACTCTGTTTTTCTTATACTTTCAGTATGGATCGTCCATATGAGAAATGGTGGTCGAATCCTGTACATTATATTAATATTTATTTATTTGAATAATTAGTCAAACATACAAATCATATAAGACATGAGTGGACATGAGTGGATTAAATGAACTTATAAAAATACATTGTCCTCACCATTTGTCCATTTTGACAGAAAGGCCAAAAATATAGCCTCGCCGTTTTTCTGTTTCTTCGTGTATTCAACAATTGGAGCCTCATCTGAAACTTTGTGGAGGTTCCCACGAACGATTTGAACCTTTCCATAATACCCTGAATTCAATATTATTACCGTTCCATCGATGTGCTTCGATTTTAATGAAAACAAACTGTTTCTTGGTTNCAATATTATTACCGTTCCATCGATGTGCTTCGATTTTAATGAAAACAAACTGTTTCTTGGTTCTGCCGCGTCCTTTCTTCAGTATACCTGTGTGAAGTGGCAGTAATAGTGATGGCATGATTCTTGAAACAACATATGGTTGTTTGTCACTTGTTGGGAGTTTCACCTCTGATGTTTTTTGTATTTGCGAGATTGTAGTAGAAGTTGGCCCAACATTTTGTAGTGTAGTGAAAGATGTAGTTGTGGTGGCGCTGTAAGCTGTAGAAATTGAAACATATTTTAGTTGGTTAGTTGGATTCTTGATCAGCTTTACAAACCTGTATTTGCTGATTCCAAGGGGGTTGTGGTGAGCTTAAAAGAACTGTCTAGCAATTCAAAGTTGTAGTCATTTAGCCAATCACCGATTGGATTTGGAGCTTGATTGTCATTTACGACTTGAGTAGTTAATGATCCTGAAACAAAAGATCAAATTGGGTTAAAAAATTTTAATTAGGCAATATTTTATGGGGAGAGCTTCAGAGTTTTTAGAATATTTTACCTGACGAGGTTTCCATGAGTTGAGATGAAAAGGGTGTACTTTGCACATATCCAAATCCCGAGAGAGTAAGATTATCTTGTTTATTTCCTACCTGTGGCAGTTGCATTATCTGTGTGTGATGTGAATTGTCCCCATCCACTATGAGTGTTCGCAAAGGTAGACGAATCTATAAATTGGGTTGAATATTTTACTATTGTGTTATTTGTATATGTGAGGAAATGAGTAAGTTATTAATTATATTAATTCTTACCTTGAGTAGACTTAGTTTCTTCCATCAATGAATTTAATAGGTGTAAATTTTTTTCGGATTGAGTCATTATGTCAGTCAAATGGGACTGAAGAAATTGAATCTTAAAGCAATTATATTCCATTGCTTTTTTTAATTCAATAAGTTTCTGCGACATTTTATTGGTTGACAACAGTATAAATTATGAATAAGTTGGACATTTTCTTTTGTTTCTCTTATATTGGTATGTAGTCGTGTGATCTTTGTTCTTTATTCTTACAAAATTGATAACATTTCTTTTGTATAGACTCCTAAGTTCAAGTTTGAGTTGTTATTTCATTGTTATACGATTTTAAACATTAGATTAGGATTGGATCTGAATATGTAGGGCATTATTGGATAACGATACAGTTCTCATTATCTAACTTATACGTAGTTTGACTTGTAATTATTCACTTTGTCTTTAGGATGCTTTCCCCACTATAAATGTGACATAATTACATCTATGCTTTCTTCTTTGGGTTGGTTCCATTAGCAGGAACATACCCACTACTGGTGAGTAATATTGTGGCACGGTGTCCGCTTTTTCCGCTCTTTAATTATTTCTCTAGATTGTCATTCCGATGGGGTGTTTTTCTTAATTAATTATTATGATACCCTTTCGGGTTTATTCCGTGTGGGAAAGATTAACAATTTTGGGACTGGCCTCGGATTACCTCATTTATCTCATCTTCCGAGATAAATCCAACTTTCCCAGATGTATGTCTGGTGGCCAGATGTTTTCGAGTTCTGGATCTTTGGATGTTCCGCGGATCTCAGATGATCTGCGGGTGATATAGATCCTGAGTGATCTACGGATCTCACAGACCTGAGAAGATCTGCGGATCACATAGAACCGGGATGATCTGCGGGTCGTCCAGATATGGGGTGTTCTGCGGGTAGTAAAGATCTGGGATGATCTGCGGATCTCACAGATCTGAGATGATCTGCGGATCACACAGATCCGGGATGATCTGAGGATGACAATGATATGCGGATCACGATGATCCGGGATGATCTGCGGGTAGTACAGATCTGAGATGATCTGCGGATCACACAGATCCGGGATGATCTGAGGATCACAATGATCCGCGGATCACAATGATCTGCGGATCACGATGATCCGGAATGATCTGCGGGTAGTACAGATCTGGGATGATCTGCGGATCTCACAGATCTGAGATGATCTTCGGATCACACAGATCCGGGGTGATCTGCGGATCACAATGATCCGCGGATCACAATGATCTGCTGATCACGATGATCCGGGACGATCTGCGGATCACTATGATCCGGAACGATCTGCGGATCACAATGATCCGGGATGATCTGCGGATCCCACAGATCTAGGATGATCTGCGGATCACACAGATCTTAGGCGCTCTGCGGGTTGGAGCGATCTATTACAATAGGGACTATGGGTACCGGTTCAGGGTCTGGATCTATTTGTCGGACTCGTCCCAAACTTTGGGACAGTAACTACTCTANGGACTATGGGTACCGGTTCAGAGTCTGGATCTATTTGTCGGACTCGTCCCAAACTTTGGGACAGTAACTACTCTACTCCGAGGTCTGGCACCGTAGTCCGAACTCTCCGGTGGGGGATGCGATAATCCTGAAGGGAATATCGAAATCGGTTCTCCAGACTGTGAGAACTCTTTTTCCTGTCTCTGGGGGAGTTGAACAATAACTCTAATCTGGAGACTCCTATTGTCCTGATCTACGGGGGATCCGGAGTCCACTCTCTCTGAGATCGCCGGGACTCCTCGATCCGCGGGTGAACTGGGTTCTTCCCGGACTACTCTGGGATCTCCGGATCACTTGATCCGCGGGTGAACTAGGTTCTCCCCGGACTCTCTAGGATCTCCGGATCATTTGATCCGCGGGTGAACTAGGTTCTCCCCGGACTCTATGGCAGTTCTTTTGTTCAACTAATCCGAGTCTAAGGAACTTACCGGTGGACCGAAATCCGCATCTCCCGATACCTTGAGGTCGGNTGATCACTTGATCCGGGGGTGAACTAGGTTCTCCCCGGACTCTCTAGGATCTCCGGATCATTTGATCCGCGGGTGAACTAGGTTCTCCCCGGACTCTATGGCAGTTCTTTTGTTCAACTAATCCGAGTCTAAGGAACTTACCGGTGGACCGAAATCCGCATCTCCCGATACCTTGAGGTCGGGTTGCACTCTCCCGTTCTGAGAGATTCCGTGGGGGATCAATGAAGTATTGGGTCCCGATGTCCCGAGTGTGACCGGAGCGTCCGGGCCTCTGTTTTCTATCTCCGGGTGCCTTGTCCAGCCTAGCCACACTGGAGGTATCGGAGACCGAGATAACTGAAGATAATGTGTGATGTCAAGGGCAACTCGAAGAACTAGTGCTGCTCATTGAGATGTTGTTTTGCCACGCGGGACTTCTTACCCTGAGCAAGGATGGAGCCCTGCCGAGTCCACGGTCTTNAGGCAACTCGAAGAACTAGTGCTGCTCATTGAGATGTTGTTTTGCCACGCGGGACTTCTTACCCTGAGCAAGGATGGAGCCCTGCCGAGTCCACGGTCTTCGAAGGGATGGGGGAACCTTTGACACTACACATACACTTACTGTTNGGGTGCCTTGTCCAGCCTAGCCACACTGGAGGTATCGGAGACCGAGATAACTGAAGATAATGTGTGATGTCAAGGGCAACTCGAAGAACTAGTGCTGCTCATTGAGATGTTGTTTTGCCACGCGGGACTTCTCACCCTGAGCAAGGATGGAGCCCTGCCGAGTCCACGGTCTTCGAAAGGATGGGGGAACCTTTGACACTACACATACACTTACTGTTCCGACGGGAAAAACCTTTCTCTCTCTCTCTCCTCCCCCAATAGATTGAATCAACACCAATCAACCCAACAATTAAACACTGAAATAACTACCAATTGTTTTCATACAACTTCAATACAGAATCACTTAAGAGATTTATTATTTTACTCAAGACAAGAACAATAAAGAAACAAAATGGAATGAACTTCCTTCTTCCCTTCCTTCTCGGACGAGAGACAAAAACGTAATGGCCACCTCCCTTCTCNCCCCCCTAGGCGAGCGTTTAACCTCTATTTATGATCTCGGAAACCCTGCCACAAGGAGTGTTCACTTCCCTTCTTCTGAGAATTTGTATGAGTCAACTCCCCAGTCCTTAGGACAAAGGAATTGGATCATAGAAGCCTCATCCGTTCAACATGTTAAAATTTTGAGAATCAAAATGCCCGGATGCCTGAATAGCTACCGGATTTTCCGCCATGCCACAATATTTCCTTATGGTGAATTTTTCTGTGATGCCCCATCGATGTCACAGGGCAAGGTCAAAACCTGGGTCGATAAATTAACACTAATAGAAGTTATTCAGAATGTTAAACTGAGTAACTTTTCTCTGAAATATTTTTTCTTGAAATGACCCATCGAGGTTACAGGTCAAGGTCAAACCTCTGGTCTCTCACAAGTGATGAAATTACCCAAATAAAAGTTCAACATTTTAAACCGAGTAACTTTTTCTGCTTATATTCCCAATGGGTATTCAGTTCTAGTAAGTAAGCATTACCTTTTTCTTCATTTAGTTTGATCTTGACCTGTGACCTCGATGAATAATCACAGGAAAAAATGTCACATGAAACAGTTACTCAAGTTTAACATTCTGAACAACTTTTATTTGGATAATTTCATCACTTGTGAGAGACCAGAGGTTTGACCTTGACCTGTGACCTCGATGGGTCATTTCAGAAAATAATATATCAGATAAAAGTTACTCAGTTTAACAATCTGAATAACTTCTAATAGTGTTAATTTGTCACTTGTAGCTGACCCAGGTTTTGACCTTGACCTGTGACATCGATTGGTCATCACAGAAAAATGAACCATAAAGAAATGTTACTCAGCTTGACACGTTGTACAACTATTATTTAGGTCATTTTATCGGTCATATAGGACTTGAAAAAAAATTTTTACTTAGAAAATTTTTTTTGTACTTACCCTTGTGGAGAAAAACTTAGAAAAATTTACTGCTGCCCCTTTGGTAGTANTTTTTTACTTAGAAAATTTTTTTTGTACTTACCCTTGTGGAGAAAAACTTAGAAAAATTTACTGCTGCCCCTTTGGTAGTATCCAACCATATTAACCAATTGGTGGCTGAACTATGCTGTGTAAGTTTAGTTATCACTTTTGGCAGTAAAAGTGGACCAGAAANATGTTACTCAGCTTGACACGTTGTACAACTATTATTTAGGTCATTTTATCGGTCATATAGGACTTGAAAAAAAATTTTTACTTAGAAAATTTTTTTTGTACTTACCCTTATGGAGAAAAACTTAGAAAAATTTACTGCTGCCCCTTTGGTAGTATCCAACCGTATTAACCAATTGGTGGCTGAACTATGCTGTGTAAGTTTAGTTATCACTTTTGGCAGTAAAAGTGGACCAGAAANTATTAACCAATTGGTGGCTGAACTATGCTGTGTAAGTTTAGTTATCACTTTTGGCAGTAAAAGTGGACCAGAAACAGACGTTTCCACGTCTGAAGTAGTTTAATGTTTTAGTTGTGGTAAGGAGTTCGGTCAACCTTACCGGTAAGTTTTTCAGTCAGCACAGGCAACGTAAAGTTTAGTTGGTTCTATAATAGTGTTGATTGTAACATCCCAGCAAAAATTCTCGTTGTAACATCCCGTTTTAACATCCTCTGGTAATTGTAATATCCCAGCAAAGAATCCTATTGTAACAACTCATTGTAACATTCTTATAACGAGGATTTTGTTGAATGGAAAAGTGACTTTCTCCACTTTCCCTTGCGTCTCTCTCTTCCACTGTCCAAACGACAAACGCCTGAAGTCTGGTTCCCATGCCTTACAAAATCTTGCTTCGTCATACTGTATAACGGCGTATAATTGTCTCCCCAGCTCTGGTCCCGTCAACATTTCTCTCAAGACAGTCAATTCCTCACATTTACGTCCCGTGATTGTTTGACCTCTGACCATACCCTTCCCTAGATAATTCCCCGAACCATTTCCCCATCATCCCATTTCCTTCTAACAAACTTATTGTCGTCAGAGACCAGTTGCTCCATTTTCGATGAAATTTTCCACACATATAGTAATTAATTAGACCCGTATTTCTTTTTTGCCAAAATAGACGATTTCACTCAAGTATGGCGTGTTCAGCCGCCATTTTGGCTAAACTTGGGGTCTGTTTTTCTCAGTGAAGAAAGCTCTCAAAAGAGTCGGGTTATTTGCATTAGACTCAGAATTTACAATCCTCCGAGGTGTTTTTGAAAAAATCCCGCCTTTAATTGAAATATTCGCCGCTAGGTGTGCCACAATCGTAGAATAAATAGTTACCAATGTGTACTTCAAAAGTTTGATCTTTGACCCATTGTTATCTATGCCCCAAGTGATCTAGTACTCTGAAATCTTCACTGGGATTTCAGCATGATGAGACAAAAGTTAGAGCAGCCGGTGTATTTCTACACTGTACCATAGGTCTCCTTATCTCACATGAGTTTTAACTCATACTTGTCATTGACTCTGGGGATCAAAGCCTCACTGTTCTTGAAGTTATTTGTTAGTTAGACTGTTATTTCAAGGACAATGTGTTTTACAAAGTCACCTCTCATGTTCACGCCCTAGCTTCACACTTTCATTTTGAAACATTTTTTCTCACTTTACAGCATACAGTGTCGTAAAATCGAACACTTTGAGCCAATCTCAGTAGAAACAAGAATACACATTTGAATCAATAATAAATTAATTTGAAAACCTGTTAATTAAAGTTTAAGAGAAGCGATAAGCATATGCAGTTGCAGACTAAATAAAAAAAAATACAAATTAAATAATATTAATTATATTGAAGTTAAACACTTACATGATATGTTTTTTCCCTTCATACATGAGAAAAAAAGAAGCCAAACAACCACAGCAACAAAACGCCCACAAAAATTGAAAAAGAAGAGATGACTCACAGTGAACGACTTTCTTGAACTGTGAACGAAGCAATGCGTCATCATAATAGTCCTTGTCCCTAAGCTTTCGTCCACACTGTTTATTCGTGACTTTAAGGCCCAATGTTAATAGATTATCTGCTAAACTTAGATTTGATTTTAACTAAATTTGTCTGAAGAACTTTCCAATCGTACCCTATAGAAGCAGAGCTAAGTTAATAATATTCTACAGTCAGAAGCTCTACCAAATGTTACTTAGAAATCTTCTTTATTATTAAAAAGGCATTTACAAATAAACTCACAAGCCTTTGATTTAAAGTGATGAGGGTCGCAATCCACGTTGTATTAAATGTAGATTTTATTTTAAACACCAAACGTTTCGACTTTTCTTCAGTGGATGACATAATAATTGATCATTTGAAAATAGAATTAATAATTGCGTAAAGAAATTTAAAAATGTTGGATTTGACAATGGTAGAAAAGTTTTGTTTTAGTTTTTTGAATTTGAAAACCTTGTTGTTATGCCAATTTCCTTGGAACCGAGAAAGCCAAAACTCAAACTCAAAAGCCTTGATTTATGGTCCACACGATTCGAATTTATGACATGGTAGCAGAGCGTGGTTCTTTGGTGAACGAACAAATGAGTCAATTAGTTTCTTTTTGATTAGTGAATTAATTAAAAAGAAACAAAAAACAAAGTGAGTGCTAAACCCTCCAAGCAGCAGAGAAGATTGTCCAATCCAGCTAAAAGTGGCAAAAGCACAATTTACTCGAAGTGAGTGAATTAACAGGTAAAAGAAAAAAATTAATCA
Source organism: Holacanthella duospinosa (assembly GCA_002738285.1). Lineage (NCBI taxonomy): Eukaryota > Metazoa > Arthropoda > Collembola > Poduromorpha > Neanuridae > Holacanthella > Holacanthella duospinosa. The sequence continues at coordinate 35,820 of NIPM01000673.1, forward strand.
GATATCATTCTGTATAAAAATAGTGAGCTTATAAGCTTTAAAAGTTATGACTTAACGCATTAGTGCAAAAGCAGAGTACAGTGTTCTGAAAGACACTACTCTGAGGTCAATTGCAGAGGTCAATAGCAGAGGTCAATAGCAGACCAGAGGTCAATAGCAGAGGTCAATAGCAAACTTGAGTGCTACAGCAAATCAGAGGTCACCAGCCGGTAAAAGGTCGAGACATCAGCATCAATTTTTATTCAAAATTTGAGTTACTAATCCTCGATAGGATCGCCACTCTGAGGTTAAGTAAAAGGTCAGATATTATTTTCCTCAACGCTTTACAAACCGCTCTTGCTTCATTTTCACTCTCTGTCTAAGCTACAACGAAGTCACGATTACGAAAGTCGATTTTTGTACGAGCACTCCCAATGACCACATCCTAAATTTAGGTAGAACACAAGCACAGGGATTCAGACAACTCCACACTAGCGGAGATTTGAATTCGGCTTTCTTGTCAGTGGGGTCTTCTAACTAGGTAAACGGAAACTAAAAACTAGTGCATAAGTACAAATAGTTGACTGTGACGGAACCCCAAATTTTTTGACATCTGAGTTTAACGAACATTACCACTGTCAGAAAAGTGGACACAGGGTAGTTCTTCCTCAATAACGTCAATTTCATGAAGTTGATGTGGATTCAAATTTTCTCTGGGTTGATGGTTGTGGCATTCAAAAACATTAGGTGTTGCCAATACGTACCACAACTTCAATTTAAATTTAAAATTAAAATTAAAATTTAATTATTATTATTATGAAATTTAAAATTAATTACCAATTGATTTAACAATTATTCAAGTTATTGCACCTTGTCACTATGATACGTCAGCTGCACGTATTATATTAATTACTTGTAGTTGACCTAGGTCACAGGTGACCCCTAAAATCCAAAACATCTCCGATTTTGCTGAACTTAAAAACTAATGGCTAAAGTTAGCCAACTAGTCAATTAATCAGCATGTTAATTGATTTAGTTGAATATTGGAGGGCTTTGGGAACCCACGGGAGGGCTGCGGGAAAACTCGCAACGGCTGCGGGAACCCTCGGGAGGGCTGCGGAAACCCACTGGAGGACTGTGAGATCCCACGGGTGGGCTGCGGCTAAATTCGGAAAGGCTGCGGGAACCCACTGGAGGGCTGTGAGATCCCACGGGAAAGGTGTGGGATCCCACAAGAGGAATGTGGGATTCCACAAAAGAGGTGTGGGATTTCACGGGAGGGGTGTGGGATCCAACCGGAAGGGTATGGGAACCCACGAGAAGACTGCTGGAAAACTGGGGAGGGCTGCGGAAACTCACGGCCGGGCTGAGGATTTTCACGGGAGGACTTTGGAAAGAGTCGGGAGGGCTGTGAAAACTTGCGAAAGGGCTGCGAAAACCCACGGGAAGGCTGTGGGATCCAACGGGAGAGCTGTGAGATTCCACGGGAGGGCTGTGAGATCCCACGGGAGAGCTATGGGAACATACGGGGGGCTGCGGGAAGACTCGGGAGGGCTGCGGGAACCCACGCGTGAGCTGTGGGATCCCCACGGGTGGGCTGTGAAATCCCACGGGAAAGCTATGGGAACATACGGGAGGGCTGCGGGAAGACTCGGGAGGTCTGCGGGAACCCACGCGTGGGCTGTGGGATCCCACGGAGGAGGTGTGGGATCCCACGGGAGGGCTGTGGGGACCAATGGAAGGGCTGTGAAAACCAATGGAAGGGCTGTGACAAAACTCGAAAGGGCTGTGGAATCCCACGGGTGGGCTGTGAGAACCCACGAGAATTTTGAAAGAAAACTAGGGAGGGACGCTGAAACCCACGGTAGGGCTGTGAGAAACTACGGGAGGGCTGCGGGAACCCACGGGAGGGCTGTGGAAAATTGCGGGAGGGCTGCGGGAATACTCGGGAAGGCTGCGGAACCCCACGGGAGAGCTGAGGGATCTCACGGGAGGGCTGTGGGAACCCACGGGAGAGCTGCGGGAACCCATGGGAGAGGGGGGGCTGGGGTAGGATTCGGAAGAGTTGTTGAAAGACTCGGGAGGGCTGCGGGATCTCATGGGATGGGTGTTGGAACTCGCAGGAGGGGTGAGGAAAGACTCAGTGTACCTTATATATAACAGTGAGGACGGCAAAAATTCAAAAATTCCTTTCTATTGTGAATAAATGACCCAGTGAGAATTGGCAACATGGTTCTTCTTCTTATGCGATTTTCGACAAATATAAACAATTTCGTTATCATTTTTCTAACCGTGGTCGTCCAATATAAGTCTAGATTTTGATTCCATCTTACTTCTAATGAACCGTACTTTCACAACATTCCAAGAAGTGGATTTATATTGGATGATCACGTGTAAAAATTGCGACCAAACTTGTCAATTTCCTCATAAGCTTAAATAGAAAGCTGAATTTTTCCCCCACTACAGTCAGTTTTAGAAAATCTATTTTGAAGAAATGTCGAACTATTTCAAATTTTTAAAATGAGGGTCAGGGTCAAGAAGAGTTCCTCTAACTATAAGTCGTATCTAATTAAAAATTGGAAACTATGATGCGACCGGCTTTGACACAATTGAGGAAGAACAACCCCACAACCAACGTGGTCAACCTGACCAATGGGAACTACCAACAGTTGAGGCTTCAGACCATTTTCATTCTGAAATCCTCAAAGCTGTGGGACATAGTTAGTGGAAAGATTCCCACATCCACTTCTGATGTTGCTACATGGGATGACAAAGATGTGGAAGCCCAGGTCATCCTGTTACCCACGTTAGATTCGATTAACGCCAATCATGCATATGATTGCAAGACCTCAAAAGACATTTTTGACCTCCTCAAAAATATTTAGTCGGATAGTTCTACACTAAATAAACAACACACCCTTTAAGCATTTCTCAACTACAGGGTCAAGTCCGGTCAGAATTTAGTGTTTGCTTTTGTAGAGATGGAGCAACTTCCAAAGCCTGAAAGAAATGGGCGTGACACTCGATGAAGATACGGTGGTTGCAAAGATTGTCTCCGCGCTTGCTCCAAAACATGAACCATTCAAGAAAGCCTGGGACAGTGTGGGTCAAGACCAACAGAAGATGCCAGTACTTCTTGCTAGACTTTGGAAGGAAGATCTAGAGATTGATTAAGCTTCATCATCTGCAAAAGAGCAAGCTGCCGCCAAGGTCTACAACACAACGTCATCTACTGGAAAGATAACTTAGAAGAAAGACGCAAGAAAATAGAACAAATGAAAAAAAAACGCAAACAATAATGTGTGTGGAAAGCGTGGGCACTGGCCGCGAGAATTGCCGAAGTAAACCCAAAAGTCTGATAGCCAATATGCATCAAGCAAACCCGAAATTGAAAGCCACACTAGGAAGCCACCAATCGATTCGAAAAGAGTTTTCATGGATTTTGAATCAACTGAAGATAGCCACATTTGGTACAGTGACTGTGGAGCTAGCTACCACATTTGGGGCCAAAGGATTGGTTTGTAACCTACAAATAATTCCCTGAGTCAATACCCGTTTACTTGACTGATCGTCAACCAATCCAAGCGATAGGAGAATGTGATGTCAGGATCCTCGCTTACATAAACGTAAATTGGGTTAAGTGTACAGTCAAAGATGCGCTGCATATACCAGGGTCTGTAAATTTATTTTCAAAGGTAGTCATGGCCAAGAAAGTCTACAAAATTATCCGGAAGGCAAATAACACCAAGTTTTTTTAACAAATGTGGAAAGCCCGGCCCAATTGCACACCGTTCGGAGATCCTCTACATAATGAAATTTAAACAGTCAAGCAGCAAAGCTCTAGCTACATCTGAAGACTCTACCACAATGCGCCTAGGGCACGAAAGATGTGCTCACACCAATACAAGTTACATTCAAAATACAATTAGGAAAAAAGCCGCCAACAATATTCAACTGGTCATATGAAAAAAAAATCACTTCTGTCAGAGCTGTCAAGAAAGAAAGCAAGCCAGAAAACCGCAGCCACCTGTTGAGAAAAGAAAAAATTCGCTAACTGGAGCAATGGCACACACCGATGTTGCAGAAAAATTTCCAATCAAATTTTTTGAGGGAGCCTGCTATTTTCTGCTAGTAAACGTTGATGTTTGTAGATTTCGAGTAACCTATTTCTTAGAGAACAAATTTCAAATAGCTAATTGCATCAAGGATTACACAAATTTCATGCAAACACAAACTTGCATCAAGTTAAAGACGATGAGCACCGACAACAGAATTGTCCTTTTTGAAAGAAAAGGTGCATAATCCACGAGATATCAGCAGCCTATTGTCCGAAATCAAATGGAAAAATTGATAGAGAAATGAGGATCATCAAAGACACATCGAGGGCCATGATGCAGCAAGCAGATATTCCAGAGTTCCTATGGGCGGAAGCTGTTGTGACATCAGTTTATGTTCATAGCCGTGCGCTACACAGAGTCCTGAGGTAAGCGCTTTTGAGCAATTATTCAAAAGAAAGCCATATCTTGGACATCTGAAGATATTCAGATTCAAAACATAGGCCGATGTGCCAAACCAACTTAGACGTGTTTCGGACAAAAGGGTAAACAGTTCATTTTTGTGGGATACGAAGGTTTCTCGTACCTACGACACAGAAAAGAAAAGGATAATAGTGGCCAGGAACGTCACATTTGATGAAAACAGACAAAGTCAAGAAATACCTCAGGAAACTTTAGGAAACACAAACTTTAGCTCGACAGTTTTGGTACAGAGGAGGATCCACTCAATACTCATGAAGAAGTAAGCTCGGATGAAGACGACAAACAACTTTTTGTATAAAAATTTTAACACTTTTTTGGTAATTCAACAGAACCTTTTAAGTACTGAAAATTGCCATTTTAAAAACTTTTAATTCCGCAGTCTGCTGATGATACAAATTCGGGTTGGAAGAAGAGAAACGACCATACTTCAAAGTCAAAGCAGGTTGAACTGGTGGATAATTACGCTTCAATTTAGCCACTCAACATCCATACATCTTGAATGATGTCAAAATAAGGATTTGGCTTACTCATTTCCCCGATTCATTGGTTTTGTTTTCCGGAAATACTAATGATGAACCTATCATCAAACTGAACTCAGCAACTTACTACATCCGTAAGCAAATTCTATTTCCAAGCATCATACTAGCTAATCAGAGTTTGCTCGAAAAAAGGACATTACCCAATATCCTGTAAAAATACATTAATCAAGTACTTCACTATATGGCAAGGAAGTTCTTCAGAGGTAGACGAGAACATATTTTAAATACTTTTCCCACTAGAATTGTAATTGGGCTAGTTGATAGCCTGTCGTTTAATTTGAGATATCAGCTTAAATCCATTTCGTTTTTATTACTTCAACATCAGAAGTAAATGTCTGAGTGGTGGTGGTAGTTTTGGTGTTGGTGGTCAATGAGAATACTTGTGTTCATAGGTAATGACAGGTTTAAACATGTTTGGACAAGTTTGTGTGATGTGGCAACATTGCAGACTTAGGTCAATGGTAGGTGAGTTACTTAGGTTCACATGTCTGTGGTGGAGAATGTAAATTGTTAGGTTCATAGGTTACGACAGGTTTAAACATGTTTGGATGAGTTTGTGAGACGTGGAAGCATCGCAGACTTAGGTCAATGGCTGAGGAGTTATTAGGTTCATAAGTGCGTGGTAAAGAAAGTGAATTGTTAGGCTCATAGGTTACGACAGGTTTAAACATGTTTGAACTTGAAAAGGTGTGCGATTGGTGAGTTACTTAGGTTGTTAGGTTCGTGGTGGAGAATGTGAATTCTTAGGTACATAGGTAATGACAGGTTTAAACAGGTTTGAACATGTTTGAACTTGAAAGAGTGTGAGACATGACAACATCGCAAACTTAGGTCGGTGGCTAGTGAATTACTTAGGTTCAATGTTGACTTAGATCCGTGGTCGGTGAAAATACTTAGGTTCGTATCCCCCAAGTTAGGGGTCTTTTTGTCCATATTTAGATTTGCCGGCCATCTTGGCGTAAACACCGCGTCGTACATACTACTGCAATGCCATTTTTGTTTTACAATCAAGTTATTACAAAACTTTTGAGGTCCTCAGCCAGTGTTATTTGCACAATAAAGACTCGTGTTCAATCATGACAAGCAATGGGTTGTGGACAATTCTACATTTACAACCTTTTACTTAGAGCTAGAGAATTAAATTATGAAAACATCTGAAGTCGATTTAGTAAGAATGCTTTAGAGAGCAATTATTCTTTTGTATTGAACTTTGAAAGGGACAACTTTCATCTAAATTTCTCAAAATGACAAGTAGAGTCAAATTCCCCCCCCCCCCCCCCCCCCCCCCCCCCCCCCCCCCCCCCCCCCCCCCCCCCCCCCCCCCCCCCCCCCCCCCCCCCCCCCCCCCCCCCCCCCCCCCCC
>NIPM01000673.1:42283-61477 GCA_002738285.1 Holacanthella duospinosa
TTTTTTTAAACTCAAAATTTCTGAAAAGTTTACCATATGTCTAGTTAATTGACATTAACTTTTGAAAATCAACTTGTACCTTTGTGTGTGCTACATCAAAATTTCCATAATCGTGTTGGCTATAGACCTGTGTTAACATATTTGACACTCGATACCGGAATTTTTAGTTGTTAATTTTTGTTTTGAGTGTTCTGAAAACGCCAGATATTTTGTTCTATACAACTGTGGCTGCCATGATGATGATGATGATGATGGCCGCCATTATATGATTCCATACACGTGTTGTGTTTGGTTTCAAGGTCATGCGAGTTTTTTCGCCCTTATATTTTGTTTATATAATTTTTATTATTAGATATTTTAGAGTTTATGTTAATACTGGAAGAGTTTGTACTCTTAGGCATATAGTACACGTATTTTCCACTCTCTTTTCCAATATTCCATCTTTCTCTCCCTCTAATTTGGACCTGATGTACTACATGAACTTTTCTTGAGACAAACCCGTTTTCATTCATGTTACCAGATGGATCTCAACACTCATTTATCATTTACGGCTGAGGAATCAATACTCCACATGTTTTATACATTTCCCCGATGGTGAGCGTAAAGGTTTATTTATAAAATTTCAAAGTTCACAAGAAGAATTGTTCCTGAGTTTAAAATTTGTAAAAATGTAAGCGTCCATTACCTTCCCCTCTACATACCTCCACAGCTCCACGTCGCTCTTTCCAATAATTTTAAGTTACAAAAAAACATTTGTATGTCACTATATATTTAAATTTTTTATTAAAATTTGTAAAAATGTAAAAGTTATCAGAACATTTAAATATATTTACATGTCTTTTGTATCCACTTGGCTGGGAATGTATTTAAAAATTTTACACAGACTACAAGATACGAATCATGACACATACTCTTCTCCTTCTTATGCTTCTTCTATATCCACTTCATTCAAAATTTCACCCATAGTTTTGATGAATTCGTTGAGATCGGCTCTACAGAAAATGAGTTTTGGACCTGAAAACCCAGAGGCATTGAATAAATTATTTTATAATTATCAATATACAAAATAAACTCACCAAAGTAATTTTCGAATTTCGTGTTATCAGCCGGTACATTAAGGAAGATTTGGTATCGGTCACTGATTATGTGAATGAACCGCATTCGAAATTTCAAAGTAGGGCTGTCAAATGAAAGAAAAGTGTACTTAAAAAGAGATAGTGAACATATGTTGTTCAACAACTAATTACCTTTAATAAGTATCGTCGTGGAAATAAATAATAATGTGTTTTATTTAAAATATTTCAACATTCTCTATCAACAGGTCGATCGAAATCTCTAGAAGGATTGTTTTTTCAAAAAACTTTAGCGAATTTCTTCTCCGTAATCACAGTCAACATTTACGACAGTGGCAAGAGGAAGTCTTCCGCCTACAGACTCTGGAAGTGGAAACTTTAAAGCAATTGGACCTTTAAAAATTTCAACCCTTTCATTTTGTATTTTGTAAAAGAATTTCATTATGTCAGCAGGACAAATAAAAATAAACTACCTAGACAAAAAAAAAGTGGGAGTTATAGTGGTTTACCCACGTTTATTACAACAGGAAAGTACAAGGACCGAAAAAAAATAAGGGAGATTTTGTCTGGCATCGAGTCATATTCCATTCATCGCCCCGTTGTTAAAAAGCCCAAAACTCGTCCCACTCACGTTCTTCCGCCACATGAGCTATGCCATGGACTTGATGCAGTTAGACAGGGAAACCGCAGAACGTGAAAAGTTTTCCGTTGTACTTGTAGTTTTGGATATGTTTTCCCGATTTCTATATACAGCCTATACCAAACACAAGAACGGCCCATCAGTTTTGGCCGCGCTCAAAAGCGTCTTTAAGCAATCTGGGGTGAGTCATTCCTGCCGTTAAAAGGAATTTCTACAATTTTCTCTAAACATATGAAAACTTTTTAGCACTATCCTCATTTCATACTATCGGACCATGGAAAGGAATTTTGGAATCATGACATGGACTCTTATCTAAAAGTTCATAACCTTCACCTCTACTCTGTGAGATCAACTAGAAAGGCATCTCAGGTAATAGGATATATACCCTGCAGAGTCTATACATTAACAAGTGTACTCTGTTGTAGGCAGAGAGGGTGATTCAGACCCTTCGAAAAACCATGACTAGAATAGAAGAGGTAGATCCTGGAGCTTCTTTCAAATCTCTCTGGCCTCACGTCGTCCGAAATTACAACAACAGGTATCCAAAAACGAACATTTTGTAAATATAATGTAATTTACCAGATACATATTCTTCCTTAGATACCATTCTACTATAAAAATGACCCCTACAGAGGCCCTGGATCCCGCCAACAAAGACTTGGTATTTCGAAATGTTTACAACAAGTTAATCATGGCCAGACCCCAAACTCCAAAGTATAAAGCAAGAAATGTCCCTGACAATCGGGAAGCGAGAATTTAAATTTAAGTTTTTAGGTCGGACAGTTTGTAAGTATTGCAAGAAATCGACTAACCTTTGAAAAGACATCAAAGACTCAGTCATATTCAACCAACATTTTCAAGTAAGTTTTTGACGGGAATTTCATTGAATCATAGACTCATGATTGGATTCTTCTAGGATAAGAAAAGCAATCAAAGCTGTCCCTGCATTTTACTATTTGGAAACTCTTGAAGGAGACGAAATTATTGGTAATTGCTTTCAGTCTCAAATTAGACGCCAAGTATCAAGGCCACGTTACTTTTCTGTTTTAGGAAGTTTCTTGACCGAAGAATTGAATCCAGTTCCAATTCCCGCCAAATCATAATGGCTCTCAGAAAAATGACACCATACTCAAAGTATGTGACTATGAAGAGTAACTCGTCTAGAAGTTTCTTTACAGCAAACAAAACAAACTCTTTTCGTAATAAACTATTAGATCAAATAAAGTGTGGTGAATCATTACCCCTTGAAGTTGCCTTGTGTGATTTGTGGTATTTCCCAAAGGCAAACAAGGAAAAGCAAACTATATTTGGTCACCATGACGGGGACAATAAGATTACAGTCATCTTGAGATACAAAATGATCATCAATGTCTGGAAAAAAGAAGTTTCAAGGTATGAGGAAATTCTAAACAAGTCCAATGAACTGTTTCATGTTTTCAGCGCTATGCCCCCACATTGGGACTTTTTTTACGTGTTGCCAAATTTCACAAAGTCCTGTTTGGTTTCAACAATAAAGACGAAAAGGATAAAGTCGAGATACCCCAAGATTATGCTCTCGCCCTTGGATTTAATGTAACATTGTTCCCCAAAGGAGAGACAATGGCAGAAAACCCACCAAGTAATGAAATGTTAAATAATATCGACCTTACGATGCCATTGAGCTATAATATATTCCGAGACGAACTGTCCTATGCTACAGTCGAAGAGCCAGCCGAGCCAACGGTAGACTCTTTGATGAAAAATATCAACACATCACTCCAGACGTATAAAATTTCCTTTACTTATGATGGAAATATAATATCTGCCGACGGTGTTCAAATATCTGGTTACATGGTGAGATTTTCCACCCTCTTAGAAACAATTCTTGGGATCGTTTCTTTTTTTTGGTTCAACTACAACCACCCTTCTTCCCCCAGCGTCGCTAACATTGATCTTGATGTTCTACATGATCATCTCTTGGTTTTGTCCAATGAATCGAACCTCAGTTTTTCAATGGGAAAAGTATCCCTTACTTGGGGATTTTTTCAACAGACAAACAAATTGTTTCTTGGAAATCTACGACAGGCATGAGTCTCGTTCCCAAGTATCCCTCAAATCTCCTCTACTACCCAGTTGTTGACCTAGACACTATTCAAGACATTGAGATTCAACTTTGCAATGAAAACATGAATCAAATTCCTGAAATGAGAGACAGACATACAACAGTCTTGCTCCATTTTCGAAACAAAACGTTTTGATTTAAATGACTGTCGTCCCGCCAAAAGTCTCAGTGTAGAAATTGACTTTGCTCCAGCCAGTTCTTGTATAAAATTTATTTGTAAAAGTAAGACCCATATGCTTGAAGTTTATTGTGAAGACGGTGTCTGTAAACTTAGAAAAATGGATATTTCAACACCTACTCAAATTGGTTACGGCGGTTTAACTCCCTTGGTGTTCCCTTATACAATCCCGGTGCAGAGTGTAAAAAAGGCAAAAAAGGGAAAGGGTCAAAAGGGTAGAGGAGGGAAAAAGTCTGCCGCCAAATCTAATCAAAAAGGAAAAGGACAAACCAAACGTAGACATGCTTATAAGAATAGGAAACAAATCAAAATCAAACCAGTTGCAAAATCCAGTTTCAAGAAGAAAACTCCCGCTCATTCTTCCAAATCGGGAAAGAAAACATCTTGTGGAAGACAGACCCAGCGCAAGTTTAGTGTCCCAAAATAAAATGGATCATTCACTCGTTTCAGGCTCAAAGCCTAGGTTCCTATCTCAATTAGACATTTTTTCAAGCCCAGTATTGGATGTGAGCCTTTTACAGTCTGATTATATAAAAATTGTTCCAGTAAACACAGTCAAGGACAACACCAGCATTACGTTCCATATATCCGAGTCCATTGCTCCAAACATTTACTTTGACTTTGCCTCAAGCTACATGTACTTGAAATGCAAAGTTTTAAACAGTGACGGTTCAGCTCTAGCTCTCAGTGAAAATGTTGCAGTTTGTAATCAATTTTTCTACGCCTGCTTCCAAAACTGCCAAATCACAGTTCAAGGGAAGCAGATTACAGACTATAACATGATGTACCCTTATCGTGCTATCCTCTCTACATTGTTGGGAAAGGGTTTAGAAGTAAAAACAAGTCTTTCTACTGCCATTGGCTACTACCCACACTCTCTCCAAAACCAGTTTACTGATAGTAATACGGGATTTGTAGCTAGAAAGGCAATGACGGCTCTATCAAAGACTGGATTTTCTTGGAAGACCGAGTGCCTTTTTGTTTGAACTATCGTCTTGGATTCCAAGTGGTATAAACATTGATATTACATTTACCAAAAGACCCGCTGCTTTTTGTTTGGATACGTCTACCGACAAGGCATATACATTTTCCATTGAAGAAGCTTCTCTCTATTTAAAGGGTCACACAGTGATCCCTCATATTGTGTCTAGACACTAACAGCTGTTTGCTTCTGGAGCAAAGGCAATCTATAGCGTGAGGGACTTGGAATTGAAGCGGTCAAGCATCCCCATAGGCACGTCCATTTTCACAACCGAACAAATATTCTCAGTTCGTAAGCCGTCCATGATTTTGGTAGTAATCGTGGAGTCTGCCTCACTTCNTCACAACCGAACAAATATTCTCAGTTCGTAAGCCGTCCATGATTTTGGTAGTAATCGTGGAGTCTGCCTCACTTCTGGGAAGCTTCAAAACCAGTTGTCAGAACTTTGCAGACTTTGGGTTGACGTCTATTAGTATCAAGAGTGATGAGGCGAGTCCATTTTACAAGGAAATTCTATGCAACTATAGAACAGACTTGTACTTGCAAGCATACAACTCAATCTTTGGAGCCTTGGGGCAAGGACTCACTGGAAACGGGATAGACAGAAGCAACTACAAAGTAAGAGCGGGATCTTTAGTAAAAAATTTTTTCTCAATTCTAAGGGTTCCTTTATGATGTGTTTACTTTTGTCTAGGTGGGAAACTGTCTGTATCTTTTTGAGATTACTCCTGTGGCAGAGTCTACGGATTTACTACCTCTACGCTCAGGATCCATTAGGGTGAGTCGTTTATACATTAGTCTTGATAGCAAACCTTTTTTACTATAGTAGCCNAGTCTACGGATTTACTACATCTACGCTCAGGATCCATTAGGGTGAGTCGTTTATACATTAGTCTTGATAGCAAACCTTTTTTACTATAGTAGCCATATAATCTACAGGTTACACTCAACTTTAGTGAGACCACAACAAAGGCTCTCGAGGTGATTGTTTTGAGTACTTTTACCAACGTGTTGACAATCGACAAAAGAAGGGAGGTGGAAATTCTCAGCGATTGAAATGGACACTTTTACACTAGAGAGGGGAATGGATTGTGTAAAGAAATGTACAAACCCTTTTATCCGGACTTTTGTCGTAGCTAATGATGAAATTGTGAAAATAAACATCAAACCACCCTTTGCTTGTATACAAAATACAGGGACTGCTGGTACCCCTGGAAAGTCAATACCTTGTAAAAACTTTTCAATCATTATTTTCAATACTCGCCCTCTAGACATGATCCCAAATTCAATTTGACTAATGTATGGTTCTTTCTTTATTGGTTTTAGGCTACCATTGGGTATTATGGGCTCATCTTAAACCTTCCTTTGTCATCTTCTTTGATAGTCTGGGAGGCTCTCCGAAAGATTACAATCTCACTCAGCCGTACGGTCCCTTTACTAGAATTTACGAGAGGAGCTTTTCATCCATCCAACCAGACAACACCCCATCATGTGGTCTCTACTGCTTGTATGTTTTCAATGGATTAGCTCAAGGTAGACAGTTGAAGACAATTTTAAAAGATTTTGGTTACCTATGTTTTAAGAAAAATGAGAGTATTGTCCAGGACTTTTGTACTTTACTACTTCCGTGTTTAGAGAAAAGGGAGGGATTCTATCAAAAAAGTCTCCCAAAGTGTAAATAAGACTTGCACTTTGATGTTAAAATAAGTATGTCTAATCGTACATTTTAGGTTTCAAAGAATTTGTCAATAAAAATTATCCAAACGTTTGTTTTTGTCGTGAAAAAGAGTACATTATTAGAGGCGTCTAGACTAGAATCATTCGAATAATGGTAAGAAGTGAAGGGGTTTTCGTTGTTCAAATCATTTGCATTCTAGTCGCTGACCAGCCTGGTTGTTACCATGGCGGTAAAGTTTTTGGTTTTGTTTGCCGTGGTCGGAGTCTGTGGAGGTTAGTTTAACTGAATTTATAAATATATTACTGAACTTGATCTCATTATTGTCATACACTTAGCAGGTCAAATGGATCCAGTGCTTTCTTGCAATGAATGTACTGAGCGCGGGCAAGTGTTTCTCAAGAGTTGGATCTTGTACGCGAGTTAAAATTTCTTTTGTACAGATGAAAAGTCACATATAAAGCCAGGGCTTTTGGTTAGGGATCGTGCGAGTGAATCTAAAGAGTGTACAGCCTTTCAAGGGGAAAAGGATGGTGTATTGTATGGATCCCTCTGGCCTGATCATCCATTGAATGGGACTGCCCTTGCGGATATAAACAAGATTCTAAAGTCTCTCAACGGGAAAAAGCCATTCGCCATATCTACATTTTCGCTTATCATTGGACGCCTCTTGATGAAATACATCAGAACCATTTCGTGTATTCCTCTGGAAACTCGAATCTATCTCAAGTTGTGAGTGTACCAATGAATCCAATTTAATTACAACTTGTATTGAATATGGTACTCTACGACTACAAAAAAAAATTTAATTTATGTAGAATTTCAAAAAAAAAAAAAAAAGAAAAAATTAGATAATCAAAAAAAAAATTTTTTTTTATAGAAATGAGAGGGAAATTATTGGAATAAATACAGTATAAAAATACTCAGATTTTCCATTTTGGAAATGGAAAGCATTCAAACTTTCTGTCTCTGATTCTCTCTCTTTCACCATTGACGACATTTTCAAAAAAAAAAAAAAAAAAAAAAAATTAAATAAAAATAAAAATAAGGTCAAAGGGAATAAATAAATAACATCACAAAAAGAGACACTTCTATACACAGAGACATGAACTCCATCTTCATTTGAGAACAACACTACCATACCATGAAGAGATATATAGAACTATATAGCATGGCAGCCATCTTTGTTTTTTGGTGGACCTTTTATACTAACTAGCACCTTCTTTTATGCGGTATAAAGTTTCTCTTGTCTTTTTCAACAGAATTTCCAAATCGACTTCCTTCACTACAGTAATCTGACACGAACTGGTGTCCCAATTTTGGTCATCCCAATTTGTAGCAGGTTTGGGAAGGATGACGAGTCTATAAAAAATGAACATGGAACTTATCACTTTTAAAAAGTTTGTATTTTAAAACAAAAAATTATTCTAGTTTAGAAAAATGGAAGCAAGTTAAGAACAAAAATTCAATCCGTTTAAAACATTTTTTTGGTATATAAAATCTGCAACAGTTACAGTAAAATTTACTTTCATGGTAGCTTTTCGGTTTGTTGTTCTCTTTCGTTTTCTCTAACTGGTGTTGATTTTTCTTCAATCACATTTTTGGTGGTGTAAGATTTTCCGCTTCTGGAGTACTCGGTGGTTTGAACGATATGTCGCTCTAAACATGGTTGACGGCGGTGAATACGAAATTTGCGAAGTGAAGGAAACCCAGTGAAAAATATTATTGGCCCCTTGCCTCTCGAGTATTGAAGGACGGGACATTTGGAGGGATACAATCGTCTAGCCAGCTGATGCTCACTTTGAGTACTCGTTCCTTCAGTAATGTTATCACATAAACAGTATACCCCACCACAAAAGTGATAGAATCATTGAAAGTTTTTGGACCGTCAGAGAATTCAAAACTATCAAAAAATGAATAGCGGCAATGGAGGTAGACTTCAACTGGCACTCCATTATCCCAAGCTCCAGACTTGTGAATCACTTTGTTGATCTCATGTGGTTCATTACACTTGTGCCCGTCAGCAGTAAACTCAAGTGTACCTGANAGGGATACAATCGTCTAGCCAGCTGATGCTCACTTTGAGTACTCGTTCCTTCAGTAATGTTATCACATAAACAGTTTACCCCACCACAAAAGTGATAGAATCATTGAAAGTTTTTGGACCGTCAGAGAATTCAAAACTATCAAAAAATGAATAGCGGCAATGGAGGTAGACTTCAACTGGCACTCCATTATCCCAAGCTCCAGACTTGTGAATCACTTTGTTGATCTCATGTGGTTCATTACACTTGTGCCCGTCAGCAGTAAACTCAAGTGTACCTGATACACTGTTTACATCGGCCGTCTACGAAATCCATCCGTTGAATTTTTGGCATAAATTGTGGCGCTGTCCAATCCAAATTGACTTTGGGAGATTTTTAATCTAAAGGACTGTTAAGTACTTCTGTTTTTACAACTTAACATCTTGATGCCATTTCCAGAAATAAATTGTATAAATTATCGTTCCCATGAAGCCCTAACATTTCACAATAATTGTAAATATCCAAGGATTCCCATTCATACGGATACCTCGACAGTTTCATACTACCACGCATCAGAAGCAACAGACGAGTCGGGAATAACATCATCACTTAGGAGCGACACACGCAACATAACTGGATGCCTAGATATTCCACTCTAAACCTTTTGTGATTTTCATTCTCTGGTTATTCTTATATAATTCCAAAGTGTTATGGAATTGTAGAGTAGGAAATAGTAATACTTTCTATAAATTCTGTTTTATTACTTCTTTTCATTTCACTGAAAGAATGTGGCGGAGATAAAATATCTAATGTTTGCACTGTGTATTCCATTTTCTGCAATTTAACTTCAGACGAATAAGATAACTACTGAAGGACCCAATAATCTCATGGTTTCCAAACATAAAATTTCATTTCAAAAAACGGATAGTGTGGTTTTTAGTACTATAGTCTTTGGGTATACCACCTGCTTTTACAATTTCTCTATATTGAAAACTAGGGTCCATCTTAATACTATACTGGTTGTTTCCAGTAGATTAAAACTTTAGAATATGATCCGTTTAAAGCTTAAGGAGCCTAGGTACATTTCGGTTCAAATCATCAAAGAAGACGATCGCGCTCAAGGTTACTAAAGTCAAATAAACGAGAAGGACCGTTTAAATTTGAAAAATAGTCTGAGCGGAAGCATAAAATACATGTTGCGATTGAATCCGTGTTGGTATACAGATGACAAAACAAATCTGTGAAGGTTTTCCTTTGAGTACGAGTCCAATTGACTTTTTCGTGAATTGAAAAAAGGAACATTTTTTATTAATAATCTCAAAATTTTCAAAGTTTTTTTTGGCCAAAAAATCCCGTGATTTGGCCGAGCTTAGGACTAAGGATCGGATAGCAGTTTTCCCACAAAGGTTACTATTAAGTGATTTCCGAATTTGCTTAACCGGTTTTTTTTGCCTCATTTCTGGCTCTCGCATTATTTGATGCAAATGAATTTAAAATCCTAGCCTCCATAAACTTGATTCACTTGGATGATGACCCCGTGGGTTATCATCCAATGCAGATATGTCCAATGATATCCTTTCTTTCAGACAATGAAAGTAGAAGCCTCACTGATTCGATAAATTTTCGTTCCTTTTCAAACTGTCCCCTCTGGTGATCTGAAAGCTCTAAAAGACGTAGACGCTTCCTTTCGTATGGGAAAGGAAAATCTGGAATTCTTTCCTTTAGCGCATTATCCTCCATTACCAAGTTTACCACAAAAATATAGACCCAATCCGACCCAAATCAGGAGTGGCAAAATTAAAAGATTGAATCTTTTTTTGACTCATTAGACAAATTTCTTTATGTGGTAGTCCTAGTAACAAGAGCTAACAAGAGCTAATTAACTACACAAGAGCTAACTAACAAGAAATAATTCATTACACAGGTGCAAAGGAAACTAAAGGCGACAAAGAGCAAAAAGGAAAGGAAAGGCAAAATCTGTCTTAAGGAGTTCTTCTATGAAAACGAAACAGAAGACTAAGCCAAAAAAGCCTGCATTAAAGAAATCAACGCCATAGCGAACACGACTCGACATTTTTTCATAATGTCGTTGCTCCACACTTTGTCAAAGTCCGCAATCCGTAGGGATCTATTCTCTATTCAATCTAACGACACTACATGCGATTATACCATGTACGAAGAGTACCAGCCGATAGTGAATGTTCAAGACTCATCAAATAAAATTGAATTCAAAATTTCTGGAAATGGAAATCACTACTTAGATCTTTGCGACAGTTTTATTTATTTGAAACTAAAAGTCAGTAATAGAGATAGGACGGATTTAGCGGACGTCTATACAGTTGGCACAACAAATTTGTTTCTTTGTTCCATATTTTCTCAATTGGATATCTATTTTAATGAAAAACTTATCTCCACAAGCAACAATGGTTACCCATATAGGGCTTACATAGAAACTCTGCTTTCATATGGAAACAAATACAAAAGTTTTCAATGAGTTTGCGCTTTGCATTATGAAGATACTAAAAGTGGGGCTGATGATACAAACTTAGGATGGGAGATGAGGAAAAATCATATTTCTAAGTCAAAGCAGGTGGAACTTGTAGATAAACTACTCTTCAACTTGGCTACTCAGCATCGGTACATCTTAAATGATGTCAACATAAGAATTTGCCTTACTTCCACCCCTGATTCACTTTCTTTGTTCTCCAGAAAACCAAACGATGAAACAATTATCAAGCTTATTTGTTCAACTTATTATATACGCAAGCAGATTCCGTTGTCAAGTATCATACTAGCGCATCAACGTTTGCTTGACAAAGGAGAAATTGCACAGTATTTTTTCAAAAATACAGAGATCAAGTACTTCACAATACCCCAAAGGAGTTCATCTGCGGTAGAGGAAAATATATTATTGCACACTATTCCTTCTAAAATTGTTATTGGGTTTGTTGATAGTGTATCCTTTAGCGGGGATATTAGCTCAAACCCGTTTCGTTTTCAATATTTCACCATTTCAATATTAGAAGTTTATGCATAAGTGTCAACAACATATCAATGCCAATCCGCCTACTTACATTAGACTTTGAAAGAAACGAGTGCTTACTCGCTTACTACTTACTCTTTGCAAGTACTGTTATTGCCGGCCAAGACTTTGATTTATCATTTGATCGAGAGAGCTATAAGGAGAATAATGCACAATTTGCATTTGCTATTCAGCAACCAACTGGCAACAAAGCCTTGCTTCATTTAGAAAAATCAGGAAGTGTGAAATTGGAAATACAACTTAGAAAAGTACTGAGCAAATCTGTACATTGTATTGTATTGTCTGAGCAACACGGTGCACCGGAAATTGATCGGTTTCGCCAATCTATTGTGTCATTATGATTACTATCAAACTCCTCAAGATCTTAAACACCAGCATTGATCATAAAATCTTTTACACAGGTGCAATTCTAAGAGATGAACTACAAAATCTCTATGAGAAGAATTTGGCTCTCATCGTCATCAACAGAAACTTTAATGAAGTAGAATTTTTTGATAGTTGTGCAATCTAACTTTTGTTTTATAATCAATTTATTACAAAATTTCTGAAATGTACAGGAAGCGTTATACGTACAATTAGAAGAAGAATTCAATCTGGTTCAAACAATGCTTGAAGTCAATTTTGCATTTATTACCTTCTACATAGAACTAACGGACTAAGTTATGAAAATATTTTAAGTCTATTTAGTGAAAATTCATTAGACCGGAATGATTTCCTTGTATTAAAGTTTGTAAGGGACAATTTTCATGTAAATTTCTCAAAGGGGGTGGGAGAATCAGTTGCAGTTTTAGAAGTAGAAAATCTTGTTATTTAGTGCTGCCAGGTTTTCAGAGAGGTACTGGCATTACAGAAGTAAATTTACACTGCTACTATTGTAACACGTTTAGAAATTGAAGTTAAGTAAATATGAACAAAAAACAATTGACAAGGTTTACAAAAACATTGAGTCGCCTGGTGGTCTAAGTTGCATTAATCGATTGAGTTCAATTTGTGGAATATCGGCGAGAAAAGCTAAAGAGTATCTGCTCACACAAGATTAATATACTCGACATAAGCTGCCGAAAAACAAAGTTTACACGAAAAAGAGTTATTACCCCAGGCATAAACTACTTATGGCAAGCAGATATTGTGTTCCTTCCAAAATACGTGAAAAGTAATAGAGGATATTCTTGCCTGCTTACTGTGATTGATATTTTCTCCAAATTTGCATTTACTGTTCCAATTAAATCTAAGCGATTACGTTGTAATCAACTACTTTGTACGACTCAGGGGTGTGGGGATCTCAACACACAAATGAAATAGAAAGGGTTCAACAGCAATACTTTAGAAGACTACTCCATCTTCCTTTCAGAACCCCCAGATATTTTGTTCGCTTAGAGACAGGCTGTCTTCTATTAAGCTTTGATGTATTCAGGTTTACTATTTCTCTATGGTTAAAACTTCTGACAGCTAACGATTCGTACCTTCTTAATGCGTATGTAGAACTTCGAAAAACCTCGTATAGACAATCAATCAAAAAATACAGTTGGTGTTTGCAGTTGGAAAGTAGACTGAAATCTATAGATATGCAAGGTTTATATGAAAGAGGCTTAGCGAAAGAGGTAAAATTTGTCCAGAAATTATTACTCGCTAAGTACCAAAACCACTTGAGAAAACTTGATTTCAAATTCGCACAGCAATCCAACACCAAACCACACTATCATCAAATAAAATTCTCTGAAATCCCCAAACCATTTTTATTGAAAACAGTTTCCTCTTCGATGGCGACATGCATCCTACAAATTCGGCTAAATTCCAACTCTGTCTACAATAAAGGAAAATGGTTTAACATGGGACATTTTGAGAAGAAGCAATGCAAATACTGTGGAGAACAACTTTCTTTCTTTCATGCTATATGGGAATGCACTGGCACATCTACCATTCGACTAAATTACTTTCAAGGAATGCCAATAGATCGAATTCAATTTATCAAAGACGTCACAGAAGCTGCCACTGATCCAAACTTCACATTTTACTTATCACTTTTAATTTCAAATATTTTAAAACTTTTTTAGTAATTTTAACACTCATAATTTTATGTTATTTAAATTTACTTATGCACGTAATTTCATTGATAGGGCGATGACCAACGTCAAGTAAATTTATTTATTGATTGATTGATTAAAGCATTTGAGACAATTTTAGAACCATCTGATAAGCGACCAAAGTTTCTGGAATGTGACTAAAGGACAGCGTTCTGGAACAAGCAGTTTTCTGGTTGGTTAAAACGTCATTCTATAGAAATGTACCATAATTACTCAGACTTTGGATCCTGTGTCATCGAACGCTTCAATAAGACAATATGGTCTCGAATATCTAAGTATTTGCCGATGAGTGGCCAACACAAATATATTGATATTCTTCCTTCGTTGGTAAAATCTTATAATGAAACAGTACACTCAAGGGCGAAACTTCGCCCAATTGATGTTAACGAACATAACGAAATGGACGTTTGGATGGAATTATATAAAGACCTTGATAACCAGCGTGCTGAATCAGAAAAATTCAAACTATACGATCAAATTCGCATAGCAAAATTAAAAGGAAGGTTCAATAAAGGTTATTGGCCTACTTTTACAGTGGAGCTTTTCGAAGTATGCGAAATCATCAGTTTAGTTCCCATGACTTATCGCAAAAGAGACATGAATGGAGATGTGATTAGTGGTATTTTCTATGCTCAGGAGTTTAGTCGAGTGTTGGTGTAGCTGGAGAAAGATTCTAAAAGGATCGGGATGTCTTAATTTTATCTTACTCTTCTATCTAACGGTTCACAAAAGTACTTTTCTTCAAATAGAATTGCAAATTATAGGATCAAACTACCATACAAAATCCAGTTGGAGCCGAGTAAGTACGAATTAGCACTTTCTGAGCTCAGTTATATTTGTTCCATCCGCACATTGATTGGGCAAAATGATGATAACTTGATATATTATTCAAGAATAAAAGAAAGAAGTATTAGACTGAATCTTCAACACCATGGTTTAGCTTTTCAGCTAATACAGGTAACAAACTCAAAATTTACCAAACACGATATCAATTGTCATTTTTCCTATAGTGAAGTGAAGACAAGAATAAGCCTTGAGATTGGTGTAGGATTTACAAGAGAAATCAGTGAGAAGCTATCTGACGTGCTTAGATTTGACGGACAACTTGAGTTCTCTAATAAATTTGAACATCTATCACAATTTTATGTTGGAAGGTTAACGACAGACTTGTTCGCTGGGCGATACCATATGTTCATTTATTCGGACATTATTCAACCGCAAATCGTGGGGTCTACTCTTGTGCCATTATTGCGTACGGTGAACATTGGTGGTGAGGAAGGGCGAGCTAGTACACAAGCCTTTGTCAATCCATTTTATATCCCTTTGTCCAGATGTGAGTTTGATGTGATCTCCATCATTTTGTGTAATGAATTTCAGAACAAACTTCCAATCGATAAAGAGCAGGTAACGTTGATACTACACATCAGAGAAATCCCTAAATTATGATTCGTCAGAACTATGAATTTGAATCTACTCAGTGAAATCATCCATTTACATATTGTGGCGAAACAGAGTATTGGGGGTAGGTTTGAGTTCCGTCTCGGAATCCCAATTCATTTGAAATAGCAATGGAAACCATGTAGACCTAGGCGATGTGGTTTTCCGATGGCAGGGATAACAGAGTCTATAAAAAGGCCTGACATCCGGTACCTCGAGAGAGGAGGTTTATCAGTTGACTCAAGCTACTAGAAAAGTTAGTTAGACGCTCCGCATTGCTATTGAATAAAAGGTAAGGACAATAGCTCTTTTATAAAGTTTTATAATTAAGAGCTTAGTGAGTATTATAATCTGAGAATAAATAAGATAATCCTTCGACTACAGTGGATAGTGGAAACCAATTAATTGTGCGTGCTGTGACTTGATTGTTATCAGAACGGACCTCGGGAAAAAGAGAAAGTGACGAACGAAATCCCTTCCCGGAAAAGTGTTGTAAGTGACTATTTTATTCTAGAGAGCGACCGTAGACTCGGTGAGGCTCCATCCTCACCTAGGGTCAAAAGTCCTGCGTGGCACTCTTCAACTCTTGAGCGAGCATCGGATTTCTCGTCGTTTACAACACTGCTCTAGTATCCCTCCGGTCTCACCGTTTACACCGGTGTCACTGGAAAGCTCTGCAACTCAGCAAGACTCCGGTGACCCCGGGGATCCGGTGCCGGAAAACTCATCACAATTCCCAAACCTTCTCTTTGTAGAAAACATCACACTTGGTAGGTAAGACCATCGGTCTTTAGTCAGAGTAACTTAGGAACTATAGGAAGGTAAACCCCTGTAGGAGAAGAGTAGTCACTATAGGAAGGTAAGCTCCTGTAAGAAGAGAAGAGTGTTCCTGTTGGTGACTAAGATCCTATAGGGAAAATAGTCACTACAGGGACGGCACTCTTAGAAGCAGACCAGTTCCTACAGTGAAGTAACATCAACTCCCTAAGTGGGTATAGTCTTGGTGAGACATTACCCAAGAACCTAGAACACAAGTAACTGTCTTGTCCCACAGGTAGAAGAGGCTCCTAACCGTTAGGCACTAGAGTACAAGAACTCTAGGTTGTAGACTATCTCGCCCTGTAGGAACGATAGAGTCTAGAGAAACCGGCCTGTAGGTAGAAGAAAAGAATCAGGCCCCGGTAACACCAGTTCCCATAGAAACTTTAGGAGTAGGAAAGTGTATACAATAGCAGAGTCGGGTTACTCAGCCCAAACCTAACTCAACCCAAACCCATTCACTTCACTCCATGCTTGTATGAGACCAGTAGAGTAGAGAAGACACTTTAGTTAAACAACAAGAAGAGTCTCTAGGGAAGTTGACTTGACACTCTAGCAGTCCAACCTAAAGAACCAGTCCCGTTCCCGTACTACAGGAACCTATACTGTAGGTACTCCCTGGATATCCAAGTCCAAAACACTATCATTCCTTATCTCATTCATCCGAACCAATTATAACCCTTTTCATTTCCCTAAATTACTTCTTCCAAATCAATGCAACGGTCCGCGGCGCCACAATATATTGTTGCTAGCGGAACTTAATGTGGTTAAACTACCTTTGTGAGCAACTTAATTTAACACCTGGACTCTCTTGTCAAACCTCAAATACACGATGTTATTATTTTCTAAACGGAATACCAACCAGCATATGACGTAATGAAATCATGCGACACGAGGGTTAGGTATGTACAAGGGTTAAATCTAGAACTGATTCATGTCAAGAACACTCTTATTATAATTGATGACCAAATGACTGACTGATTGAAGGATAAAACGATTCAAGAGTGATTCATGTGTGGAGTACATCATCGGTAATCAATTTTTTTAGTTCATCATCAGTTCAATGAACTCAACATTTGATTTGTAATATGTCTATATCAGTGATCTTCGTCTTTCAGAATTTGCTTCCTCAAGGCAAATATGCAAGGGATGTTCGCCTCAATACTCATTACATCACAACTTGCAAAAATCTTTCATTTAAGTCACAAGTATTATATTTGACTAGGCCGTTGAACCCTCAAAAACCCTGTGCAATTTTCGAAGTCTATGAACTAGCAACTCAAACGCCATACGCATCTCTGTTCCTAAATTTACAACAAAGCTGTCATGATCATTTGCGCATTCAATCTGGAATTTTACCAAACGAAGATCACATAATATATCTGCCAAGCTAAGTTACTTTTCGTGTTATGACCAAACGGATCCAAAAGATAAGCAATATTTAGAACTAGTAAGAACAAGTAAAGCAAAGAAGAGAAAGCATCTTATAAAAAAAGCATCCAGAGAAAACATCGATACTCTGTCAGAGTTAGCGCTGAATACATTACAAAAAACGTACAATTGAGCGAGTTACATAAGAAAAAGCTAAAACGTCACTAGGAAAGTATCAGGAATTTAGCGAAAAAGTAATTTTCTATACAAAAAAAAGGAACTTCTCTTGCAAAAAGAAGGATTTCTACTTCTAATCATTACACCAATACTGTCTATATTCGGTGGACTTCCCGCAAACGCTTTTAGTCACGTAGCTGGACTATAATGTCAAAAAAAAGAAGCTCATTTTTCAACTAGAGTACGAGAAGTTGATTAGTACGAACCATGCTAATCAACTATTGCACAAAACAACACCTGTGAACTCATTCAACAGACAGAATACTTCATCTTCAGAAATTCTCAATTTTGACAACTGAACAGACGATATTAAGCTTGCCCTATTCAACACAGTGATCAAAGGATTGAGGAACATTTCCAAGAGCTTACTGAGAGCCTCTTACCCGTTCAAGTAGTATCTTCTAGTTCCAATATTGGCCCCTTACTGAAACTGTAAAAAAAATTCCTGTGTCAGCAGATAATGATATTGATGAACATTCATCATGTCAGCGATTAACCGAGATACTACATGCAAGATTCCGACAAGCAGCAATGTATATTATGACAGCACTAACGAAAGAAAATTATGAGATTTCATGAGATGAAGGAGAAGTCCGATTTCGCGGAATCCGACGAGATGGAGCTAACATCATAGATCTGCTGTCATATGTATTAAGGTCTACCGTAAAAAACAGTAATGCGCTTTTTGGAGCAAATACGTTTCTCTACATTCTGAAAAAACTGTGGATTCCAAATACAATTATTGGTTTGACTTTGCGAAATAGGATGTCATCACAGACTCTAAGTACAATGAAACGACACAGGACTTTGGTTTCTAATATTTTAGATGAAGATGACTCAGCTCCAGATGCGACTGAGTTCAACACTTTAATTGGAGCAAGTTGGATTCCCTATAACGATTCTTAACTATTTACGTGGTATCATTCATCTGGTGAACATATTAGAGTAGTTTGAGGATGAAATATCAAGAAATTTTAGAACATTTGGTGGACGTTGCGATTGTAATGGAAAAAGGACCTATCTTCCCTATCTTCTGCACCTTTTCCAAACGTATATAGAGTTATTATAGAATATTAGATATCACATTTCCGGACCCTATTGGCATGGCTAATGCAGGTTATTTCTATACTGGAACATCTGACATTGTTGTGTGCTTCGATTGTGGACTCTGCCTACATGAATGGATTGAAATGGACGACCTTTGGGAAGAACATGCAGAGCATTTTTCAGGTTGTCCTTATTATGTGCTAAACATGCACAGGCGAAACAATTTTTCAGTCGTGAGAGTAGTATGTACGTGATGATAAATCCCCCACAGTTGAACTCGGCCACACACTCTCCACTTCAAGACCCCAAAATCTATTTTTGTTCACCCTAAGACCCTAAGTCGCTTTTGCCGTAAGACCCTTTCGCCCTAAGTCACTATGGCCGTAAGACCTAAATCTATTTTTGTTCTTAGATAAGACCCTTTCACCCTAAGACCCTTTCACCCTAAGTCGCTTTCACCCTAAGACCCTAAGACCCTAAGAC
>NIPM01000674.1:0-26563 GCA_002738285.1 Holacanthella duospinosa
TCAATGTTCTTCTTATTCACATGACCTCAAGCTTTCACTTAATATCAATATACCAATATCTTTTGAACTAAAGGTTTAATGCAGAGAACTTCAGACTTGAACTCAAGTACTTAAGTTGAATAGTAAATCAGCCAACGTTATGCTACCATGAAAGTGTTATTTAACTACTGATTAAATAACTNTACTTAAGTTGAATAGTAAATCAGCCAACGTTATGCTACCATGAAAGTGTTATTTAACTACTGATTAAATAACTGAATTCTATGCAGAATTGGGCAGAGTAACGGCCTTTTTGTAACTGGCCAGGATTTATTTCTGTAGTTGCTTTTATACATTTTTGAAGGAAAATTTTGAGTGTCAGAACTTAGTTTAGTTGAAATTAGAAGGGACTAAAACCCTTGAAGAATATATTAATAATTTAAAAACAAAGCGANTTAGTTGAAATTAGAAGGGACTAAAACCCTTGAAGAATATATTAATAATTTAAAAACAAAGCGAAGGGAACTAAAGATTATTGAAAATCATCAATATTTGATGTATGACTAAGTGAATTAGTCACTCGAGAATGACAATATTTCGATATTTATAACAATGTCACGCAGTACACAACCTTCAGCACACAGCAGGTCAGCGAAATATCTACAACGTCCAAAAAGACACCAAATTTGAAATAACTAGAAGCCATATAATAAGTGTCGGTAGACTTTGTAAATTTGCTTCCGGATCATTGGATTTCTTCAAAAATCTCCAATTCGGTCCCCCATACTTTTTTACTGAAGGTATAACTGCCTAAAAATGGCAATTATTTGAAGTAACTATTCCAGGGAGTGNTCCCCCATACTTTTTTACTGAAGGTATAACTGCCTAAAAATGGCAATTATTTGAAGTAACTATTCCAGGGAGTGAGTCCACCACCATAGGAGACTATAAAAATTGATGTAATTGCCTGGGGATATGGCAGGATACCCTCAGGAGGAGGATATTTCAAACCAGGTGTAGAACAAAACACATCACGGATGGAACAAAAGATAGAACAAAACTGATGGAACTGATGGAACAAAAGACATTCCCGCAGGAATGTGGTCATGATGAATGGTGAGACACAGACAGAAGGTCCAAACTCAAAGCCTGACAACATTGAGCTTTCTAAACAAATCAAGACCCCAGAACTAAAACCAACTGCTAGAGTTGTCTCTGTAGCCATTGGTACAGATAATTTTCGTATTATATGTAAGCTAAAATTTGACCGTAGGGTTTGGATTAGAGTAAGTACATTTGATTAATTTTGTATTTTATCAAAGAAATCGCTTGGACAAGAAACCAGTACAAAGAGTCCACAGTCGATGTGAGTCCGACTACGTAAGTAATAGTTTCTTCGGTTTACATTCATTCCAATTATAATGAAATGAAGTTATATGGTCCGTGCTGCAAGACTTTCTATACTAAAATATTCGATTGTAATGTAGTCTGCTGTAATGAAAGTCCTGAAACAGTGAAACAAAAGTCTTGATTATTCAAGAATTTTGTCCGATTCTATTGAAATTTCGTTCGTATTGTGATCTACTTCTCAAAAATAAGTTCTTTCTCAGACCAACATCGAAACAAGAGCAAGGCCAACAATCGCTTCAAATCGAACATAAATTGAGCAAAGTTTAATTTACGAACTATGCAGTTGTTTAGCACTTTAACATATTTTTGGTTAACCTTTATTTCTATTTAAATTCAATTGATTACTCACGTCAATTCGTCTCATTTCAAATTTTAGTCTAAGCTATTTTCCGGATCATAAAATTCGGACTAGAGGAAATTAATAATTGAAATAATTTCAACAACTGAGTTTAGCTAACCTAGTGTCAGGCTAGCCTAATTTTTGTTGTGCTCAAGTTTTATAATCCATAGTTGGCATTTGTAAGGAAACTTCAAAGGTTCATATAAATATTTTGACCTTTTACTTTTCCAGGGATTCAAGTACTAAGCCCAAATCCACTAAAGTTCAAACAGAAGAGTTGCTGAACAATACTGAAGCTGTTGGGATATCTGGGGTTGAAAAAGTTCCCCAACAAAGAATCGCCAGGAAAAGAGTTACAAAATTTATCAAAGCAAACTATGTAAATGTTATCAAACAAAAAACTCAGAAAGTTTCAGAAAACATAATTGGGAAAGTTGCAGAAACTACCGAACAAAAAGTTGGAAGAAATGACAAAGTTGTAATCATTGATGAACAAACAGTTGAAAATGTTGCTGAAGACCGGTTTGTGGATGATCCAGACGAAAGGAACTCAGAGTGGCTCCGTTTCCAGTGTCCAGATAATCAGAGCAGACATCTTAACTTGAGAAAGAAGTCTAATGTACATGAGATTCGTTACAACCAACTAAACATGTAACAAATGGAATCTGTCAAAGGCCTTGCCATTTTTTCAAATTTAGGAAAATTTTGGACCCCCGGTTTTTATTGATGAATTAGTTAGCCCTTATCACTCTCATTCCAACAAGCGCTTATTTTCGAAAATCCATCCATAAATCACAAAGTTATTGCGAAAATAAATAATTTTTTTTTCCGTTTGTTTTTTAAACTTTTAGATATGGATACGATAGAGATCATTATATGGAGCTTGTCGAAACCTTAGTTTCCAAGTTTCAGTCATCCATTCAAAAGTTATACCAAAAAACGAAAAACAGAAAATATAGTTTTTTGGCTATAACTTCTGAACCAATGAATCAAACTGTACAATTGAGGGTTAGGTAAGCTCCAGATAAGCTCGCCTATCTTATTCATTCATGAAATACGTCAAAAATACAACAAATTTTTTTCTTCGTTTTTTGGGAATAACTTTGGTATTTGTGAACGGGATTTGAAAAGTTAAAGTGCGTTGAATTTCTATTGATGTCCCCTATAGAATAGCATCATGAAAACAGGAGGTCGAAATTTTACCCAAGCCATTTTTTCAAATTTGGGCAAATTTTGGACCCCATATTTTTATTGATGAATTAGGTAGCCTTTATCACTCTCATTCCAACAAGGGCTTATTTTCGAAAATTGTGGAAATGTCATGGAGACGACTTTCTGTTTACGGATTTCAATTGGTTCGTAAAGATAAAGAAGGAAGAAAATGGAGAAGAAAGAGGTCATTGTCCTTTGAGATCTCGAAGTGGAAACATCTCTCTCACTTTCTCTCTTAATTATTCCTTTTTAATTAGTTGTTCTTTTGTTATTTTAATTATTAGTTTAAATTAAAGTTCTTAATTAATTAACTTACCTTTCCCTACATTCATATTTAATATTAATAAACTCTACCTCTGACGCTACTCACCCCCACAAAATCCATCCATAAATCACAAAGTTATTGCGAAAATAAATAATTTTTTTTTTAGTTTGTTTTTTAAACTTTTAGATATGGATACGATAGAGATCATTATTTGGAGCTTGTCGATAGTACCTTATTTTCCAAGTTTCAGTCATTCATTCAAAAGTTATAGCCAAAAAACGAAAAACAGAAAATATAGTTTTTTTGGCTATAACTTCTGAACCAATGAATGAAACTGTACAATTGAGGGTTAGCTAAGCTCCAGATAATCTCGCCTATCATATTCATTCATCAAACACGTCAAAAATACGACAAATTTTTTCTACGTTTTTTGGGAATAACTTTGGTATATGTGAACGGAATTTGAAAAGTTAAAGTGCGTTGAATTTCTATTGATGTCCCCTATAGAATAGCATCATAAAAACAGGGGGTCGAAATTTTGACCAAAATTTGATAAAATGGCAAGGGTTACCCCTTGCAATTTTTTCAAATTTGGGCAAATTTTGGACCCCATGTTTTTATTGATGAATTAAGTAGCTCTTATCACTCTCATTCCAACAAGCGCTTATTTTTGAAAATCCATCCATAAATCACAAAGTTATTGCGAAAATAAATAATTTTTTTTTCGTTTGTTTTTTAAACTTTTAGATATGGATACGATAGAGATCATTATTTGGAGCTAGTCGATATCTTAGTTTTCAAATTTCAGTCGTCCATTCAAAAGATATAGCCCAAAAACGAAAAACAGAAAATATAGTTTTTTGGCTATAACTTCTGAACCAATGAATGAAACTGTACAATTGAGGGTTAGGTAAGCTCCAGATAATCTCGCTTATCGTATTCATTCATGAAACACGTCAAAAATACAACAAATTGTTTTCTTCGTTTTTTGGGAATAACTTTGGTATTTGTGAACGGAATTTGAAAAATCAAAGTGCGTTGAGTTTCTATTGATGTCCTCTACAGAATTGCAGCATAAAAACAGTGGGCCAAAAATTAGAAAAAATGGCAAGGGGTACTCCTTGCAATTTTTTCAAATTTGGGCAAATTTTGGACCCCCGATTTTTATTGATACTTTTCCCCTAAATTCTTTCACTTTTCCCTTAATTTTTCATTTTTTTTTTCTTCCAAATCATCACTTTTTTTTTAATTTTCGGAATTTTTGGTCACTGAAAGTCCATTTGCCTTTAGCCAGTGCATAATTATGATTTGTGTTGGCTTATTCTCACTAGGTCATTCTCACTTTTAGCAAGATGTGCATATTAACGGGAAAAAAAAATTTTTTTTTTTGTTGAGCCATGGCTCTGTCTCATTAGCCAGCTCATCAAAAGTGCGGAGCCATAGCCATGGCGCATGAGCTGGCTCACCACTCGGGTGACCCAGTGGCTCTGGCTCACGTCAAAAGCTGAGCCATGCGCAACACTAATGTCTACTTTACAATATTTTGTTGAAACTGACTAATTAAAAACATAGTTCATTTTTGTTCCAATTAGAGTATATTTATTTTTGAAATTACGTTTTATGGTGATTTATTATGTATTGCAAACACATTATAGATCTGCCTTGTCTTTGTTAATCTTTCCTCGAGTACGTTCTTCTAAAAANTTGTTAATCTTTCCTCGAGTACGTTCTTCTAAAAAAAAATCACAACAATGAAAATAATACATTTTTAATAACCAACAAACTATGATTAATGGTGGAAAATATCAATTTATTAAACAAAAAATATGAAACTTGTACAAACATACTCAGCCTCCCTTCCGTACTTGCTTAAGACGAGAGTTAACTTCAGTAGTGTCTCTTCGTTATTCCAGAACATTACTCATCAAAATTTGACAATATGTCAAGTGTCTAGTTTCCAGCGAACACATCACTAGTTCCCACTAAAATTAGCCATGTCTTATCTATTGTAAAAACCAAAAGAAAAAAGGNTCCAGCGAACACATCACTAGTTCCCACTAAAATTAGCCATGTCTTATCTATTGTAAAAACCAAAAGAAAAAAGAAAATAAACAAAATTTCACTCAATTAAATTATTATAACAATAGTTCCACCACCACCCACCCAAACATAAAGTTTAAGCAAAATGAAGCAACGGTTCAAGAAATATATAACATTACTAAATAATAACATACATGAACACATTTCATAAAATCAAAACATAAATCTAACGTCAAATTTCTGAAAGTGAATGAATGTAAATATAGAAAGTTGAGTTGAAGAATATTATTAGTCTAATCATGTTGGGGTTGAGTTGATGGGAATTAACCTGTGGATCCTGGATAGGATTGGTTCCCAGAACCATGGGAATGAGGTGTTGTGGTATAGTACAAGGAATGTGCCTGTTGGTAATTAGGAAGATAATGCTGAGGAACAAATGGGTATTGAAGCGGTTGTGTCTGTCTCATTCTCATCATTTCATTCATTGTTGACAGGGAGGCTCGTTGACGAAGGACGTACCTTGTCCCAGATTCTGAATTGTACGCATAAGGTACTCCCATTGGTACATATCGTCTTTGAGTCTGTGGTATTGTATACTGTTGACCGAAATAGTTTCCATGTGTTGTTCCTCCACCAGTAGTCCTCTGCATTGGCATTGGTGTACTCTGAGTCACCACCGATGGTAGTGCCTACCAAATAATAAAATATTATTAACATAAAATAAAAAATTTTAAGCTATAACTTCAATCAATTACCATCTGAATGGTTTCTTGTCCATTCGTCGGATTGACAAATCGAATAGGAAAATTATTATCCAACTGTTGTCGGTTTCTTTCGGCTCCAAGAACGATATTGGTTGTCATTGGGTGTGACCTGTTCATTTGACTTCGAATCGAAATGGCTTGAATATTTGATGTTGATATTGGTTGATTACCACTTGTTCCTGACCCAATAAAAACTGGTGGACGCAAGTAGCTACCCGAGTTACTACTAGTAGCAGGTAAACTTGGCGCACTGACAATCACCGGCGGTCGAATTGGTTCCACATTCGTTTCTGTAAGAAGTTTTTTTAAGGATTGTCCTACTTGATCCTGCCGTAACTTCAGACGAACTATCTCTCCTGATTTATTCGTGTAAGTATACACTTTAGGAACTATTCCACTGCCAGAGATCCGTTTCAACGAATCTTTGTTTTCAAAGTAGAGTCTTTTAGATCCATTTTTATTTTTCTTCATAAACTCAACAACAAATGAAGAAATGGGTTGTTCTATTCTTGGACGGATAAGAACTCGCGGTTGATTGGGTGAAAATTGTGACGGAGCAATGGGAAGTGAATGAATTATACGAACATGATGTGGTCGTTGATGAAGATCTTGGTTATGATCATCAACTATTATTTCTTGACTCAATCGTCTCATCGTTTCTTCATAACTTTGAGGTCTTATAGTTTCAATTTGGTAAGGAGATGAGTGAATTGAATCACTAGAAGTTGAGTAAGTTCTGGTTTCATTTCTGCTCCAGGATACTGAACAAAAAATCCAAAAATTAAAATACAACTAAAGTCGTTCAAATTCGGTCATTTCATTATGAACCAATTGAAATTATCCATTTTCGTTACACATTCAATGATGAACAAAAGTTACCTGGAACGACTGAATTTTGGTCAGGACCTATATAAAAATGAAAATGTTATAAATTTATCAACTCAATACCAAATTTACATAGTGAAGGTCAGCGAAAAACGTTGGTACAAAAAATTTGAAGCTTCCGCTCTAATATAGGTATAGGCTAAGGACATCGTCTGGAATAATTATTCAAAACAAAATGTGTTAAAGAATTATATAAAGTTTTTAGAAAATCACTAAAAAATTTTTATAGTTCCAAATTAAAATATTTTTAGGTCCATTGCATTGTTTCAAAATTACAGAGATGTCGTTTTCGTTGGTCTTCTCTGTAGGACTACAGGGTGTTTCACTAAGAAGGCAAAAATTTAATTGAGAAATGATTTTGCGCAAAATCAAAAATTGATTCTAATGTCACACTTATTCACATATTATTATGAATTAAGTTACTGAGAGAACCGTTGTTGTTACAAAAGTTTAGTTAAATTTTCTTACTTTAAAAATTTGATAGCAAGTACCTAATTTTAGAGTTTTAAAAACTCTAGTCACGAATTTTCACCCTTTTATTTGAACACCCTGTATATGGTGATATAACAATATTAGAAATTATATTACATGGAGTGATGGAATTAGCAGCGTCAGCAGAAGTGTCTGAAAATTAAGTTTAATGCAATTTATATTTCATATTTTGAAGTAACTCCACAGGTTTAGACTTCCAAATTTTATATCAAGATCAAGTCAACATCCAGTTCATATCGTGTCCATTTCATATTAATATTTTTGTCTCAATTATACAATTTTTAGTTACAGAAATCATTTCAAGATCCAGTCCATTTCATTTCCATTTCCAAAAAATTAATTCTGGAACTAAAAATCTATTTTTCGAAATACTAGACAGGATATCATTTCATATCAATCACCTATGTTCAACAATTTTTTTTAATACCATACAAATTCTATTCAGGATGTTTTGCACCGATTTTGAATAATTTTTGAGNTGTTCAACAATTTTTTTTAATACCATACAAATTCTATTCAGGATGTTTTGCACCGATTTTGAATAATTTTTGAGTAAAATTAACAAAAAAAAAATAATTTTTGTCAAAAATTATAAAAATTTAATCGTTGTGAAAAAAAAAATTTTTTAATTTTTTCAAATATTTTTTTAATTTTGAAAAGAATAATAATTTAATTTTTTCAATTTTTTTTTTGAAAAAAAAAAAAATTTTCTTTGTTAAATTCTATTAAATTTTATTTCCATTAACTATTGTATTTAAAAACNAAAAAAAAATTTTCTTTGTTAAATTCTATTAAATTTTATTTCCATTAACTATTGTATTTAAAAAAGAGAACAATGCAATGGGGCGCAAAGATAATCCATTAGAGTTCACCCATTTCAAGAAAAGTTGAACCAGTGTCAACTTTACAAAAATGGAAATTTTTTAACATAATGGAAGCAGTCCGTTCCGTATGCAGGCAGACTGAAAGTACTTAGAAATGTGTGATAAATAAATATTGGAAATGGAATTGACATATTCTGGAATTGAAATGGAATAGAAAATTTTCCATATGGAAGTAAAAATGTAAATCTTGAACCAATCTTGATAAATTTCAAGAAAATGGATCCAGTNGAAAATTTTCCATATGGAAGTAAAAATGTAAATCTTGAACCAATCTTGATAAATTTCAAGAAAATGGATCCAGTCTGAATGAAACCTGTAAGTCTAAACCGGAGGTAAAAGAGTAAAATAAAAAACCAAAATTACAACTCAAAGTTAAATTACCTGTAATATTTCCATTTCCCTGAGTACTGACCTCATCATTAGAAATGTGAGTCTTTAGTGATTGATTAGTAGATTTTGGTTTAATTTTTACTTTACTCAAGGCAGTAATTAGTTTTTCAAATCCACTAACACCAACAGTCTCATGATCTCGAACAGCCATAATATGATTCACAGTCAGAGGGAAATTTCTGATATAGTCACATACATCTGTAAACATTGGAATTTTCTCATCTCCAAATCTCTTCACTAAATTTGCAAACATTACTTCACCACAATTGTAAAAATTCAAAATTCTTCCCAAACGATATTTTACAACAAGAAGTGGTCCTCTGATTCTTGATTCAAAATTACATAAAATTTCATCAACTCCAAATAATTGGTAGAAGTATGATGACATAATCTCAAAACTTAGAGATGTATTATATCCAGGTCCGGATGAATTATCAACTTCAAGCATCACATTAAGATGAGTTAGTGTTTCAACTATTTCCCTAGCTTTTACAGTTCCAATGTCAAGTTGTTTCTTCAAGAAAGTTTTCCACTCTTCAGCAGAACCTTTGGGTGGTTTAGTATTCTTCATCTGTCTAAACCAATTTCCAAAACGCTTCTCATTTCGTTCCAATACTTCTATACCTTCTTCCCTTTGACTTTCCAGGCGTTTCTTTTGTCTCTTTTTAAATATAAAAATATCCTTTCGAATTCTGATTTCGGATACTCTTTCAGGTGATTCGTTCAAAGAACTCATTTCATTGGCAGAGTCAGCTAAACTCATGTCCATGTCATCAGTTACATTATTTTCAGAATCAGTGACATCAGTGGTAATCGTACAAGTTGGGAAATCAACAGAAGATTTTAATTCAGGTGGAATTCCAAGCTTCTCAATAGATTCAACTGATGAACTTTCTTTTGGAATGTCAATTGAATTTGAAGTCCCAGCCATCACTGATTCCTTTTGAGTTAGATTTCGAACTAAGTCCATTCGGATTCTTTCCCTTTCATCTTCACCGCACTCATGTTGATTAGTCAAAGAGACAGAAGTCGAGGTAGAACCTGAAAATGTATTTTCAATATTAAATCAAGTTACAGAAGAAATTTACGATAAGAGACGAGTTTAAAGTAGCCATTCCTGATGTACTCTGGATTATTTCCCTTTAGGTTTCTATATCTTATAGAATTTTAAAATCCCACGAGATATTTCAAAAACTTGTCACATTTAGGCAAAACTTACTTTGACCAAATTTAAAAATTTGAATCAAACAAATTAAATAAAACACGACTAGTTACCTCCGAAGGCAAAATTGAATGACATAGTTGATTCCTTGTCGGTAGGATTTAAATGTGTGACTGATGGAAATGTTGCTGGGGTAGTTTGAATCACATCATCGGAAACTACTCTTTCCTTATCTATTTCTATTCTCTCAAGAACTTCGTTTGACTCACAATCTGTTGAAATGTATGTTACT
The DNA here is from genome assembly GCA_002738285.1 of Holacanthella duospinosa. Taxonomy (NCBI): domain Eukaryota; kingdom Metazoa; phylum Arthropoda; class Collembola; order Poduromorpha; family Neanuridae; genus Holacanthella; species Holacanthella duospinosa. Next base: position 10,116 of record NIPM01000674.1, read on the forward strand.
GCTGGAATCAAATCCACTTCTGGATCCGATGGGATCAATTCTAGGGGTATGTCTATATCCATTGTCACTCTATCTCCTTCTCCCGTTGCAGAATTTTCTGGGACCAAGGCAGAACTCGTGTCAGAGCCTGAAATNATTGTCACTCTATCTCCTTCTCCCGTTGCAGAATTTTCTGGGACCAAGGCAGAACTCGTGTCAGAGCCTGAAATTTCAATTTAATTAATTAATAACAAAGTAAATTTATGCCTGAAATGAGTTAAGTTTGATACGAACGTAGTANAAATTTCAATTTAATTAATTAATAACAAAGTAAATTTATGCCTGAAATGAGTTAAGTTTGATACGAACGTAGTATATAAGTGTTGGTGACTGCAGTCACATTTTAAAAATTTCCATAGACTAAATTAAAATTAAACATTTTGATTTGACATAATTAGTTCATTTGTATTACTTGGAGTAGAGGAAATCGGTACATCGAGATGGTCTGCAACTGGAACAAGCACAGAGTCTATAATTTCAATTGTTGAATATTAAAAACTGATCAATTACTGCTAGATATACGTTTTCTAATCTCCCATGGGACAAACTGTGAGATCACACAATGTCGCCGTCCAAATCTCGACGCAGCACCGCTTTCCACTCAGCCTTTGGCATATTTCCCAATTTGAAAATTGAAAAGTTTTTAGAATTCATAATAAATATTGACCAATCGAGTTTGAGTGTTAAATGCATTCAGTCAGTCAGTCAATCATTGAGCATTGAGCAATTGAGCAATCATTGAGCATCATTGAGCAAAGCATTGAGTCAATCAGTCATGTGACTCAACAACTTGACTAACTTTTGGGAGTCAGAAGGTCTGACTTAGAACATTTTTATGAGAAGCATTCAAAAGTGATGTAGAGTGACTCAGTCACGACGTGATTGGTCGTGGTCACTCTGGAAGTTTTACATGACACTGGGTAATAACTTACAACTAAAAAAAAAGTAGTCACTTTTAAGTAGGTCTCAGAGCTCGATAATTTATATTTTGCTTATTCTGCTCAAATATCTCAACTCAATGACTCAGCGAATTTTAGTATCACTCCATTCACTGTATCGCGACACTCTCAGTGAGTCATGACTCAGTAGTAACGAGCCACAGAGCCAGGCGACCCTGCCTCAGGCATAGGGAATTACTTGAGAACAGTGACTCTTATATGCCCGAGTCAATCAAGTGACTCCTTGCTGAATGAGTTATTCAGTGACTATGAGTCGTGATTCAGTGATGCGACTCGGAAGAAGCTGCTAAATACCACGAATTTCAAAAGAATTGCCACTAGATAAATTATGTTACCCAGAGTTCCGAGCTACAGAGCTCTGACTCATACGAAAAGGCTAGAGACATGAAACATATGACTCAAAATCTCACTTCAGTGAGTCAATAATTTTCAATTGAATGATTGCGACTAAGACAGTATTGTGTCGATATCTGGAACATGGAATTATGTTATCTCACACTGACTCCCCCCAACGAACTCATTCATAACTAACCTGCAAAGACTGAATTGGATAATAGACTTGTTACGGTATCGCTGATTGGTGAAGGTGTATTAGTAACAGAATCAGGCATTAATGTATCAGTTAGAATAGCATCAGAAGTTCCTGATTCGAAATCAACTTCCATTCTCTCAGGTTCCTTTGTAGATGATGTGTCTTCTGAATTAGGATTATTCGCTTCAATTTCACCAGAGTCTTCTGGAAGAGTTTCTGACAAATTTTCTGCTGATCTCTTCTTATACGAATCCATGAATTCTTTGAAATGTGCTTCACAAAATATATATTCTGTTTCATACATTTCGTTAGTTTTGTCTGGTGTTGATTCAGTTCCTTCTTCAGTAGCCTGTTTTATCTCTGTTTTAAAAGAAAATTCAAAGTTAGCTAATTAGACCAACTTAAATTAGACAGTTGAAATTTCATTCACACTAATACTTTAGCTTCATCGTCAAGGTATAATTCTTATGTTCACTGCTAAGTTAACGTTCGTGTGAGTGAATCGAAACCTCTGTATACCCAACGCATTGACATTTGTCAATCGCCCACCTCTTTTGAAGATTGAGGTGGACAAAGTTTGGCGNATGAATCGATAGTTGTTTAATAGACACTGTCTATTAGTCAATGTGCATACTGAACCATAATTTGGTTTTTTGAGAATAAGTCGTAGCACACTTGGCGATTTCTAATCCAAATCTGACCAAATCTTTGAAAATGTTCAAATTAAATTTTCTAGGGTCTAATTACCTCTCTCAACTGATTATCTGGCTAAATTACATTTTTTTTTCCAAAATTTGCATTTTTGACCGCGGACGCAGGACTTGGGTGGTTATTCACTATCTCCGCCTGTCATTTTCACCAAATAGAAATTTATTATGATATGACTGAAAAAATATGAACAACGTGAATACAATTTAAGAAGAATATTCCTTTGACAAAAAAATAATAAATTATAAATATGAATTAGGTTTAGACGTAAACACCAAATATCAAATTGAATAGAACCCTCGGTTTTAAATATAATACATACGGTGTATGAGGTTGTCGTGACGTAATCCTTAAGGCTAATTTATACTCAGACGACAGCGCTCCGTCACGCAAACTCAACTTGACGAATGAGTCAAAGTTAAACATATTTAACTTTTGTCGGAATGGGCTTTACGCAGACGGAAGGGAGTAACTTCAAGTGCCGTAAGAGTATAAATTGGCATCCAAAACGAAAGTTAGCTGACGGAAGGTATCTTTGTCGTGACGGATGAACTGTCGTCTGCGTATAAATTAGCCTTTAGGTTAAATTCAATTATGGAATTAGTAGGAATTTTTGGCTCAGAAATATTTGGTTCGTATAAATATATATATATATAAAACACGCGGTTACTAATTCGGTTCCTTAACTTAACTATTTTTAATTTTTCGAAAGTTCAATTGGGGCAAGTTTGGGCAAATACAAATTGAAGTATAGATAAAGGAAATTGAAAAAATATCGATTGAAGGTGGGTGAAGGTGGGAGTCTGAAGTTGCGCCATGCAATTACATGTAAATAATTTTTTTCCGTACCCTGCTACAAATTCAATTTTGGGCCAAACTTTTTGAAAGTTTTATGTCTTAGGATTTTTTTTATTTTTGAGCCATTTCCATTGGAAACCGGAATTTTTAGGAAAATTTTGGTAAGTAAAGATGGGAATTGAGTTGGGTAGACGTGAGCGGTTAATCCAAAGCTTTCCTAAAAATTCCGGTTTCCAATCGAAATGGCTCAAAAAAAAAGTAAGCATATANAGTGAGCGGTTAATCCTCCGGTTTCCAATCGAAATGGCTCAAAAAAAAAGTAAGCATATATCCTAAGACAGAAAACTGGCTGTCCATATGTTGGCAGCAACAGTAATTCTCTCGTGCGCAGATGTGACATGTCAAATANCGTGAGCGGTTAATCCAAAGCTTTCCTAAAAATTCCGGTTTCCAATCGAAATGGCTCAAAAAAAAAGTAAGCATATATCCTAAGACAGAAAACTGGCTGTCCATATGTTGGCAGCAACAGTAATTCTCTCGTGCGCAGATGTGACATGTCAAATATCCTACATGTATAAAACAATTCGGTCGCATGTGTGACAAATATGTTGCCAATTATTGTGCGATTTTCATAAATACGATGGATATAGGTGATTATAAGGATAGAAATGAATAAGTAATGTGAGTGATACTGTGAGGGATGAGGGGAGGGACGGTAGGGATGTGGGGAGAGATGGAACTGATGCAGAAAGTGACGAAAAATATGCTGGGAGGGACGGAATGGATGTTAGGAGTGAATGGAGTAATGCGGGTAGGAACGGGAAGGATTGAAGGGATGCGGGTGTGGGATGGTAGGAATGAGGGGAGTGATGGAAGGGATGCAGGGATGGACTCGATAGAAGGAATGGATGCTAGGAATTAATGGAGATATGTGGGTCTCTTCGCACTCGTCCCCCTATCCTAATCTTCCCTACTCGCATTTCTAACGTCCCTCTATGCATTTCTCCCGGCAGTATGGACGATTAGGATAGGAGGACGATCGCGAAGAGAGACGGAAATGATACCAGGAGGGACAGGTGGAATGTAAACACATACGACAAACGTTTCAAATTTTTAGAATTTATGAATTCGTTAATTAGATATGAGTCACCCTGAAATTTTTACCAGATATTCAGAATCGCTTGATTAACAATGAAAAAGTTTACCAAGCCAACCGGTGCCCAAATTTCCTTTTTAAATTTTTTCAAAAATTACCGGGGCACATATGTGCGATATGAGGCTGGAGACGGGTTTAACCCGTATCACTTCCGTCCTTACCAGCATCCCTCCCGTTCCTACCCACATCTCTCCATTAATTCCTAGCATCCATTCCTTCTATCTCGTCCATCCCTGCATCCCTACCATCCCTCCCCGCATTACTCCATTCACTCCTGGCATTCATTGCTTCCCTTCTAGCACCTCTTCCGTCCCTCCCAGCATATTTTCCGTCCCTCTCTGCATCCGTTCCATCTCTCTCCACTTGTCTACCGTCCCTCCCCTCACCCTACACAGCATCACTCACATTTACCCACTTCTATCCTTATAATCACCTCTATCTATCGTAATTTATGAAAATCTTTGTCAAAACATTTGTCAAACATGCGACCGAAATGTTTTATGCATTTAGGATATTTGACAAGTCACATCTGAGCATGAGAGAATTAGCCTTGATGACTTTAAGTGCATATTTCAAAGTCATTTAAAACCCAAATGGAACTCCATAAATCACTGGTTTTTATTGAATCACTTTTTTATAAAAACTTACCAAGTTAATCACCTAGTTTTTCAGCAAGCTTACTGGGTTCCATTATATAATTTTTAATAATTATGTAATCAGTAATCTGATTACATTTTTTCTGTAATCAAACCTGCTCTGGAATAAAAGAATCGTTTTATCAAGTTTATTACCAGAAAAACTACAATTCCATTCATTACCAATATACCAATATGCGCCGTTGATGTTCATTTAGCTTCATCACCGCCGATCGACCGATCTCGCCAAATTACAATAACGTAAAGGATTTTTAGTAACAAAACGATGAAACAAGTTCACACAAAATTATTATTGAAATTTGTTTATAAATATGGAGCATTCATACAAAACATTTATTGTGTTACTTATGTCTCACTTTTAGGAAATAAAACGCCCTTATGATATTGTAAGGCGGTGATGAAGTTCGCAAGCTAGGGATAGCTAGACTAATAAAATATAGTTATAGAATAATTTATAGTTTTTAAAAACAAAAATCAGCTTACGTTTGTTGGTGAGATTCTTAGGTATTTGATTCACTAAACTTTGCAATCTGTGAAGAAAGGGTCTTTCTTCTGAATTTATTCCTGTAAGAAACGGCCGTCGATTTTCGGGTTTTGGTTTCTTTCTTCGGCTATGTTTCGGTTTATCATCGGATTTACCATCTAGGTTTGGTTCATCCTCTGGTGTAGTGGAAATGAAATTTGTAGAAAGACAAAAATCTGTGGTAGCAGACGGAGTAGAAACTGCGTTTGTATTTTCCTCAACAGACTTGGTTTGACCGACTGCAATAGCGGATGGCTTATTGTTACCAACAACCAATTTGGAATGAACACTGGTTGTATCCTCTGGTGGAATGGACACTGGTTGCAAAGTAGTTGTGGCAATTTGAGTAACTGTATCAACTAATGGTTGTGGTATGACAGAATGGTTGATGAGTTTTGACAGAACATTATTTGTGTCGGCTACGGCCAATGATGGTGATGGTAGATCAGGAAGAAATGCTGTTTCATGTAAGGAATCTCCCAGCAGATCAGAAATAGATGGCAGATTTCCAATTGGTTTTGGTACTTGGAATCCAGACGGACCAGCTGTTTTTGACTCAAGAGTCTTTGACCCTGTGGACAATCCTTTCTCGCCATTCGACCCACTTCTGTAAACAAAAATAGTATTAGAATATGACAATAGTCATTATTCAACATAGTAGATACGATGAGTCTCACCTGTACAAATCACTTTGATCCTTCTGGCAACCAGGACTGACCAGACAAGCTCGATTTTGAGATTGACCAATGTCGTTTTTCAACAATTCGTTCTTCAATGAGGAGTCTCTTTTCCTTAACCTCGGGTCGAGTATATTTGGTCTGAATATTGACAATTCTATCCCAGATGAACCCTTATCACCTCCTGAATCAGTGACGGGTGGGGTCACATGAGAGAGAAGAGTAGACGTACAAGGAGTTGAAACTATAACCGCTTCGTCCGCTAAATTAATAAAACGGATGTTTTCTTTTGAGAATCCCCTCGTATCATTTGACTCGACAGAACTTTGAGCAGCCGTCAAACTCGGATTCTTCACATTCACAAATTTAGTAGGAAGATCCGATCCAGTTACAGAAGTTGTTGATGTACTTCTAGATCGTCCAAAATCTTCTGTAGAATTATGCTTCACACTTGGTGACTGGGAGGAATTTGAGTCAGAATAACGATTATGACGGTGTTTCCGAGTGTAAAGCTCTCTTTCAGAACTTGAGCAATTATCTCTGCGTCTATGAGATCTTGAGTTATCGCATAGATTTCTATTAGATTGTTTACGACGTCTTCTTTGTCTCTTACGAGAACTGTTTGACCAACGTTCCCTACTCCTGGATCTCGTCGATCGACCACGTTGAACGTAATGTTCATGAGAGTTACGATGAGGACTCCGTGACCTGGAACGAGAACGAGATTCATTGTGTCGAGATCTTACTGGAGAGTGGTCTGGATAGTCCGTTCTTGCTAATCTCCTCCGTAAGCTCCTTTCTCTTCGATGAGACCCAAAGCTGGATCTATCTCTACTAGAATAAATATCATCAGCGTAAGACTCCATTGTCGCGGCATAGGTGATAGATTCACGGTGACCTGAGAATATCTCATTTTCTGAACTCTGTCCACTCTCCCGGGAGTGGTGGCGCCGATGACTTCCTTTATTATCATCTTCCAAATGTTCTCTGTTCCCGGTATACCGCTCATTAAGTGAATTCAAATGAGAAAACTCGTCAACCAGAGCAAAGTTAACGAGACCAGGATCGAACCAGACCGTCTGCAACCTTGTAACTTCGGATGGAGATGGACAAGATGACGTCGGGCGTCGCTCATACATATCCTCCATGGTAAAAATTCCTACAAACAATGGGGATTAAAATTCAAAAGCAGGTTAATACCTATATTAGCTGGATTTAGAGTGTTATATCTCAAATTAAACTTCTTCGCTAAACTCAATTAACCCAGCATATACCTAATATATGCTTTTGCCTAACGCATACCTCTTATTTGGATCCTCAAGCACAAGCACAATTCACTCAATTCAATCGTTCGTTGAATTAAATTGCTTTCAACAATTAATTTAGAAAAATGAAATCAAAGAGTCATTACTATTAACATACCCCTATATGTAATGGGCATCGGAGGGTGTGGGCTTTATAAATGAATATTAATGCACTCCATCCAAAATCAATTAGGTAACCACCACAATTTCCAAAATCTCGTTTGTAAACAAATGAAGTCTAGATTTTTAACAGTTATTGTTGAACCTATTACCAAGTTAGAATGCAAAGTCACAACTTTCTAAAAAAAATATAACAAAACCAAACGCGCGCGCAAAGTTATGNGTTGAACCTAATTACCAAGTTAGAATGCAAAGTCACAACTTTCTAAAAAAAATATAACAAAACCAAACGCGCGCGCAAAGTTATGAGAAATGAGCGGGAGAAAGCATCCAAAATCCATAAGGTTAGTTTAGTTTTCAGCATCATCATCCCGTTAATTTTTAATCAAAAACATCCCCTCACGCCCGTTTTAGTGATCTCTCTGTTATCTTTGTCGTATCTCTTGTCGTCACCACGGCGTATTGTGTGGTTCAGGAGGCATTTAGAAGTTTGTTGAAGCATAATGCAAAGAGATTTCCTCTTTAGCTTCACTGAGAGGATCTTTGTATTACTATCTCTAAATTGAAAATTTAACTTAAAAATTTTAAATCACCTATCCTTCACTTATTCAAAAGTTGAAAATGTTTAACTTTTATGAGTGAAGATAAAAGAGACGAGAAAGAGAGAGAGACATCATCACTAAATGTTTTCTCTCAAAGCATTCTCGCGTTGTGTCTTCCAAGCAACGCTTGAGAGATGCTTAGATGAACTCTAAATTGAATAATCTATCCGTCCTCTAAAGGATTACTCAAGAGAAGGATAAGTGAAAGTGATTACTAAGCCGGGCGTCCACCAAGGTCTATAAACTGAAGAGATTGGCTTGAGCTAAAGAAACCTTCGGTAATAAATGGCGAAACTTGATACGTATCGATGAGAAAAAATGGAACCTGGACGGACCTAATGATTTTCGAAACTATTGGCATGATCTCCGTAAAGAAGAGCGAATATTTTCGAAACGGCATAACTGGGGCGGTTCACTTATGATACGGGTTGCGTTTAGCTACTATGGGACTTCAGCTCTTGCCTTCGCTACTAGGCAAGAGGCAGTAGAATATCAGAAACACTTGTAAGAATGTATGCTTCCATTTTTCGGCATTTTGGGAAATGGAATCGGAACATATATGCAAGATGATGCAAGATGCCACACTGCTCGCTCTACAATGAACTTTCTCCGGCGGAACAACGCACCGGTTATGGTGTGGTCTCCATATTCGCTGGACTTAAATCCTATTGAAAACCTTTGGGGCTACCTTACTCGTCAAGCATATGCTGGTGTAAAAGCAGTTTGAGACGCTAGATTCATTTAAAAACGCAGTGGGAGATGCTTGGGAGAAACTCCCATTTTCACTCATCCAAAACTTGTCAATGTCAATGCTCATGCATTGCTCAATCTCAATGTCAATTTAGGAAGTATGTTTCTTTTCTTATTTCGAGAGGTATTTTTCGTGGCTTTCGAAATCGTTTCAAAATGAAATTTCTATGACTTTAAAANCTTGTCAATGTCAATGCTCATGCATTGCTCAATCTCAATGTCAATTTAGGAAGTATGCTTCTTTTCTTATTTCGAGAGGTATTTTTCGTGGCTTTCGAAATCGTTTCAAAATGAAATTTCTATGACTTTAAAAAAATTTGTTTTAAATTTCTTTTACAGCTAGATGTCAATTCACAATCGGCATTGCGTCATTAGTCAACGGTTCAATTTCTAATTTCAGTAGATATATTGTAGCGTATTTGAAGAAGGTATTTTTGCATGTTCTACAAAATATTTGGACAAAATATTTAGGACAATATTTAGGAAATGTTAGGAAAAAAATTATACTATAAAATTTTTTTTGACAAATAGTCCTAAACAATTCGTTTTCAAATATTTTCTTAAACCTACAAAAACGTGTTCGAAATACTGTATAACACATCCATCCAAAAGTAAAAATTTAACAGACGACTAATGCAGCAACGTCGAGTGTCAATTGAGGACACCACCGTGTAAAATAAATATTGAGACGGTGGCAGGCGCCACCAATCATTTGTAATTAAAATTAAAGATTAGTTTTGTTAATTGAATTATGATTATTTTGTAAAAGTTAAATTTACCTATGTGGTTAAAGGAGAAGAGAGGATGAGGGATGGGAGTTTGGAGGATTCTGATTGGTCCAGTCTCCTCATACAATTCTCAGCAAAAGAAGAGAGAATTGTATGAGGAGATGTCAGTCTCATTTTGTCGACTCTCAGAGCAATAGTTGCTCTGAGAAGGTTTTTTTTGTTAAAATAAAGTTTATTTTTCTTCTTGTCCAGTCGTTGTTGTCTTGTTCAGTCGTTATTGTCTTGTTCAGTCGTTGTCGTCTTGTCCAGTCGTTGTCGTCTTGTCCAGTCGTCGTCGTAAGTCGGGGATTGGGATTATTTGAGGGACATTGGTGGCTCAAGTGAGTGAGCGAGGTTTCGGTGGGGTTTTCTGTCTTGTTTCTGAGGTTTGTCCTGTCAGGAGACAGGACAGAGGAACCAAGTCGTCACAATATAAACAAATGACTATATTTCTAAATAGTCAAAAAATTTTGTTTGAAACGATTTCGCAAACCACCAAAAATACCTTCCCAATATGAGTTCAGGCACATTTCGTAAATTCGAAGTTGATTCGATAATTTTTGACGTAAATACCGTAGTTTAGAAAAACCTTCAGAAAATAATAGAAAAAAAATTTTTTTTTTAAATAGTCATAAAATTTTTGTCTATTGATATTTTTAAAAACTATCGAATATACCTGCNAAAATTTTTTTTTTAAATAGTCATAAAATTTTTGTCTATTGATATTTTTAAAAACTATCGAATATACCTGCTCACATTACATTTCTGCATAAAGTTGCAAAATTTCAAAATGAGTCGAGAAGATTTGACGAAATAAAAGCTGATAATTGAAACNCATTTCTGCATAAAGTTGCAAAATTTCAAAATGAGTCGAGAAGATTTGACGAAATAAAAGCTGATAATTGAAACCAATTTTTTACATGTTCAACTCCCATTAGCCAATTTTGAAGTGGTGCGGCAGAGCGGCAAATTAAAGAATCATCACTCAAATTCACACTTTTTATTCATTTTCGGCGGATGCGCAGAAAGGTCGTGGACTTAATAATACCTGATCGGCACAAGTAATTTGTCCAGCTATGAGTTGTATCTAGAAATACTTATGTTTGTCAATTGGGTTAATTTTCCAGATGTGTAAAATTTCCTAAAACTAATAAAATTTAAATCGGTACTTTTTTTTTTTTTTTTTTTTATTAGAAACAAATCCTCCAGAAGTGGGTCTTACATTTGCGTCCATTAGTACCTAAGATTAAAATTAGTTAACTTAATTAATTAACAGCCTTTTGTTCACTTACAAATAATTTTTTAGTGAAATTTTGAATGAAACAGCGAAAGTGTTAATACTAGTTTTACTTTTAACATGATCAGGTATTGCATTTCAATACTTAATAGCCAATTCTTGGAAAGTTAAAAATTCATAATTATTTACAGGTTTATAAGAACTGACAAAAGTATTTGATTTTCTAGTGTTATAATTGTGTAGATCAGAATTAGAATTGAAGTAATCATTGAAAAACTCAATATTNGTATTTGATTTTCTAGTGTTATAATTGTGTAGATCAGAATTAGAATTGAAGTAATCATTGAAAAACTCAATATTTTTAAAATGAGTTAATTTGTAAAACATACATAAAATACTAAACGTTTTAGTTNTGAAGTAATCATTGAAAAACTCAATATTTTTAAAATGAGTTAATTTGTAAAACATACATAAAATACTAAACGTTTTAGTTTTAGAGGGAATAGCCACTCCAATTGATCGCAAATTTTTGTAAAAATTGGGTCATATTTACTTATAGACATAACAAATCTTCTTAAACTTCTAATCAATCGTTCAATTTTTTAAAAATGTTTCAATTTTGTTGTATACCAGATCGAAGCCATATATCTTATAATTAAAATAACCAAAGTATTTGCTAACAATAACTTCTCATCATAAAAAATAAATTCCTTAATTTTACACACACTCCTAATTCTGAAATACCATGAACTTTAATATTGACTGTGACCATAANTTTAGAGGGAATAGCCACTCCAATTGATCGCAAATTTTTGTAAAAATTGGGTCATATTTACTTATAGACATAATAAATCTTCTTAAACTTCTAATCACTCGTTCAATTTTTTTAAAATGTTTCAATTTTGTTGTATACCAGATCGAAGCCATATATCTTATAATTAAAATAACCAAAGTATTTGCTAACAATAACTTACCATAAGAAATAAATTCCTTAATTTTACACACACTCCTAATTCTGAAATACCATGAACTTTAATATTGACTGTGACCATAATCACAATTTTCAGGAATTACAATTGAATGCATGTGATCCATTTCAACAACGCTTCTTGGAATTTTCGATTAGTTTCAATTTAATTGTCAATTTTTTTATCCAAATTAAATTTACAATGTACACAAGTACAAATTTAAAATAATTTTTGTAAATTAGAGTCTTAAACACAACACAATAAACACAATAAACACAATAACACAATAAAAGTCTTAAACACAATAAAACACAAAAGGAATTCTAAATCGTTCTGCTGGATACTCGATTGATATTAGAATTTCTTGCAAAATTGACCTGATAGTTAAGGAGATGAACCAAATTTGACAATATCCAAAAGCCAATTAAACGACTTTTTATTCTTAAGGTATAAATACTGTTTCAAAAACAATTTGTATTTACAGCAGGAAATACCAAGTGATAATGAGAGAAAATATAATAGACATTCGTAAAGACTTAAACATTAATTGCTTTATTTGAACTCGTGATTAATAATCATCTGTAACAGTCTCTTATCCCTTGATTTATGTATAGATTTTTTGTATACGACTTGTATTTGAATCAAGAACAGTGATGGAGATGTTATGATTCAAAATGGGAAATGCTGTTTACATCTTGGTTCTATTTTGCACAATTGCAATTTCAATCTGCCAAAGTCAATTCATATCATTGGTGACACTCTACACCAACACCGGATGTAGTGGCTCTTACATCGACCTTCCAACTAAACATATTTTCGACTTCTCGGACTATCTGATGGATAATCGTGCTTACTCCGTTCGTTTAACTGGGACGTAAGTTAACCAAATAGTAATATTTTTGTTTTAACAAAATGCAATATGTTAGTGTTTTTCAACAATTTTACTTATTATTCGTTGTTACCATCCCATAGATGGCTCTTTTACGAAAATACAAGTTTCAATCGCGGAGGTACTGGATACATGGAGTACATCTTTCGATCAAAGAACACATGCGAAGACTTTTATGGGCTCGGTAGAAAAATCTCATAACTGAAATTTTCTGGAAGTAGTTACTGACTCGATTACTATTTATGAATACACATTCTTTCAAGATAGAGAAGAATGTCACTTCTGATTTGCCAAATCTTGCGTTAGCAGGATACCAAGAGTCGTTGATCATCACTTTAACCTCTGCTTGGACAATTTATAACAGACCAAACTATAGTGGAAAGGCAACTTGTATCAGAGCAAATTCCTCTCCTTACTTCGAACCTTTAGTTATAGAGGACTTCGAAAAACATTTCCCAAAAATACCATACGGATCCGTGGCTTCTGTTAGAAAAGGATGCTTCTCGGCGAACGTTGTGTCCATTAATGCCACTTCTGCCTCAGCCACACTCAGCAACTTTGACAAATTATAATTTGTTACAAAATGACTTATCCTAAAAATATATACAAGTATTCATATAATTCAATTTTGTGTGAAATGGTGATTGTGATTAATCGGATTGATGGCTTTAGTGGCTGCTCAGAGAGTTCAGACGTATGCTTCGATTGAGATTAACGTGTAGCGACCGGAGTCGCTCTTCTTAATTTAATTATTAAATTTATGAATATCTGACCATGGAGACTACTCCATGGTCAGTCTGACTTTACCTNGTCGCTCTTCTTAATTTAATTATTAAATTTATGAATATCTGACCATGGAGACTACTCCATGGTCAGTCTGACTTTACCTTTGACTCTGAGAGGATCTAAAATAAAGATCACTCTCTAACCGAAGTTTTGAAATTGGAATTATTTACTAGGGTTCATCGTTCCTTTTGACTTTTTTAGGTCATAAGACAAGGAACGATGGATCCTACAAACGAAATTCACTTTTCTGAAAACAGAAATATTTGTTTCGGCTGTACTGAAAACTTATAATGCAACTAGAGTGAGGCCATGTTTAGTTTTTCCTCCCTACCCCTCAAATCCAAAATTATGCGTGGTTAGTACCTAGCACGCACATTAGTTTTACGATCAGATAATAAGCTGTTTGTTAGTTTTCAAAGTCCTTATAAATTCATTTGTACTTAGACGCTAAGCCGTTGGTTAAGGGAGCTTTTGGTTATGGCTTGTATAGACATAAGTAAGTTTAAGGGTCATAGTTTTAGACATACTGCCATGTCATAGGCGAGCAGTAAAGGAGTACTATGGATCAAATATTCAGCTGTGCTGGATGGACTACCGGTTCCAATACTTTCGCTAAGTTCTATAATAAGAAAATTGATTCTAGAGAAGAATTTGCCCACTCAATTTTGTCCAATTAAAATTTCTATTAACCCTAGTGGATCCGGAGGCTGAAGTATTTAGTTTAACATTAAGGGAAAACTGTCACTAGAATACAATAGTGGAAGTTAATTGGCTGACGAGACTTCGACTGGCACTATACATATTCCAATTGTTGTAACGTGGGGTCATTCACTCCAAAAATGAATTAAGTGACACTGTTTCACTGTTCAAACCAAACTGATTTTATATTTTATCAATCTTCAATTCTTCATATATATATCTGAAGTAATGAGTCAAACTTTGGAGACAATAAGTGATCTCACGCAATTACTATTATCAGCCATCTCTGTCTCTGGTAAGCTCATTAATATAATTTTGTTGTAAATAATTATTGTAATTAATTGTTTGATTTCAGTAAAATTGTTCAGATTGTGATATTGAGTCTTAAGATCAAAGTAATCTTGGTGTTATAAAATTAAATACTATAATTGGATCTGCTAATATACGATCTTATATCATTCGAAGTTACACTAAATTGCAAAACTACCTTAGTTTACACAAGAAAGTGGAGTAAGTGTCTACCATAATGTTCGTTATTCTTGATTATAAGATATGGTGCCTTTAAAAGCATTTGAAATTCTGGAGTGAAAGAGCATCGCCTACAAGAGGATCATGTTTCTCAATTAATTAACTCAGTAGTCGTACAGTACACCAAAATTAGATTTTTTCACATTTCTAAAACTGCCACTTTATCTCTTATGCTTATACCAAACTTCGGAATTGGAGATTCCGAAAATGTTCGGAATTGGTCGTGTTTTTTGCTACCAATTGCATTTTGGAATTGGATTTCCAAATTCCAATTTCTACGTGCGGTTTTTCGGAATTCGAGCTACCATACTTTATCCCGCGGCGAGAGGATTAGAATTGGCATTTGAGAATGCCAAATGCCGAAGTTTCAGAATTTGACTAGCATACTTTGGAATTGACCCTTTCGGAATTGAATTTTCCTACTTTTCCCACCTACTTTCGGAATTTGATTTTTTTCAAAAATTTGAAAAAAAGCCAATTCCAATGCTGAATTCTGCTTCAACTTGTCCCATCAAACCAAAAGGTTACATTAACCGCGAATTAATTAATAAATTTGAACAAATAAAAAATTAAATTATTTCAAATTAAGTTTTTATTTTTTTGTTGATTTGTCTACTGCCGAAAGTATTTAATTTCAACCATTGACACTTCACTAATTATTAGTGAAGTGTCAAATTGCTGCGATGGACATGGGTTTGACTCGTCTCTACGCAAGTAACACATATTGTAGAACAGTGCCAAAGGAAGCACACTTTGGCCCTATTCTACCTAAACAAAGATTGTTTCTGGATCCCACTTCATCATTTTAAATTTACAGATTACAAATAATATGTCCTCGTCCACAATAGACACATTAGAAGGACGCATTGTTGCTGGATGGAGAAGTCAAAGGACTTCAACATGTCTTTTCCTAGTATCCTGATTTCCCGTATCAATTTCTGTTTGCCCATTTCTCTTTTTTCATTCATTTTTTACTCCTAATAAAAAGTTTGAGAAAAAGCAAAGAAAAAAGGTCAAATTTTATTTAAAATTTTTTACATCCCGCGTAAGTATTTTGTACACTTGGGAAAATGATACTTTCTACTTTGAGAATTGGAAAATTGGATTCTGATTCTCCAATTCCAAAGTATGGTAGGGAAATGCCAAAATCGGCGAGAACTTTAGCTTTTACATGTCAGAATTCGCCGTTTCAAATTCTGAACTATGGTAGCACCGTCCAATTCTAATTTTCAATACCGATTCCGAAAATTGGAATCTCCAATTCCGAAGTTTGGTATAAGCATTAGCCTCATGACAAGTAATTCAGCGAACAAAAATGTTTTATTTTCATGGCAATAATTGGTCTTTATTGCAGGTTCTAACCTCCTGTACCTTCCTCTCATATCAACGAATAATAAACGTACAAGTGATTTCGTTAATAATTATTCCCGAAATTTTCTGCAAAGTAGTGTTGGTATTGTTAGAGTTAATTTTGCGATATTTTAATTACAGTAGAGTTCTCATGGTAACGGGTCACTTTTGTTGACCGAATTGTCACTCAATGCCCCCCTGTGTATTCCGTTATTTTTGAGTTTTATTTTGTAATGCTCTCTCTAGCAGTGATGGGCAACCCAAGCGCCTATCCCAACCCAACCCAACTTCAGAAATTTTTAAAGTCTCCCCAACCCAACCCAACCCAACTCCGAAATTTTTTAAAGTCTCCCCAACCCAACCCAACCCAACTTCGAAATTTTTTAGAGTCTCCCCAACC
>NIPM01000674.1:26788-41241 GCA_002738285.1 Holacanthella duospinosa
CCAACCCAACCCAACTTCTGAATTTTTTAAAGTCTCCCCAACCCAACTTCGGAATTTTTTAAAGTATCCCCAACCCAACCCAACCCAACTTAAAATCTCTTTCAACGCTTCGTATCCCAACCCAACCCAACCAAATCCCAACCCAACCGGTTGGGATTGGTTGGGCTGCCCATCACTGCTCTCTAGTTATTAGTAATTAACCTTAGAGTAATTACTCTAAGGTTTATTATTATTTTTACTCTAAGGTTTTAATTGGCCGTGNAAAATCTCTTTCAACGCTTCGTATCCCAACCCAACCCAACCGGTTGGGATTGGTTGGGCTGCCCATCACTGCTCTCTAGGTATTAGTAATTAACCTTAGAGTAATTACTCTAAGGTTTATTATTATTTTTACTCTAAGGTTTTAATTGGCCGTGTTGGTTTACTAGTGAAAGGGTGAAAGGCGAGTGACTTTAATTATTTAAGTGCCGACGTCCCATGGAGAACGTTTGGTTGAAAGATCCTCCAAAAAGCGAAACTTTCAAAGAAACGGTTTCCAAGGTTCCTGATTCCGTTCTTTAGTAAAAATATCAAATTGGCTGTCGAGTTCTGTTGTCTAGGAGTAATTCTTAAATGATACTATACTACGATACTACTGGTTGTATCAAAGGAAAGTGAAACTCATTTTGAAACATATCGGATCAAATGATTTCCATGAGTGAGGAAATCAATCAAACTAATTTGTAAAACTGAAATTTTATATTTCATTTGTTAAGGTGATTAGAAATGGCGACGAGTGTTCTGGGTATGCTTCGGCTATCCCCAAGAGATATCTCTGGAGTTCTAGGAAAAGATCGTATTGCCTTGGTTCAGGCCAGAAGAAATCGTAGTTACAAGGTCAAGCTACTAATAAGTTACAAAATTAAATATTTTTTTTAATTAACAATTGATTTTTATAAAATCATGCATGGGCTGAGTTTTGCCTTTCCCGAACCTAAAATATTCTATGGAAACAATTTCCATAATTTTTTTTTGGAAGTTCTCCACGAACGCGGAGACAGATATTCGATCCAGGTTATGGAGTAATGACATATTTACTTGATAACAACGTTGAGTTCTGTAACTAACCAACTTTGAGATCATTTGATACAATTCCTAGAGTCATGGTTCATGGAGTACCATGACTCTAGGAAGGTCGTGTACTGCGTGACACAACTCAGCAGGTCAGCGAAATATCTACAATTTCCAAAAAGACACCAAATTTGAAATACTCGAAGCCATATAATAAGCGTCGGTAGACTTTGTAAATTTGCTTCCGGATCATTGGATCTCTTCAAAAATTGCCAATTGGGTCCCCGATACTTTTTTACTGAAAGCATAACTGACTAAAAATGTCAATGATTTGAAGTTACCATTATTCCAGGGAGTGAGTCCACCACTAAAGGAGACTATAAAAATTGATGTAATTGCCTGGGGATGTGACAGGATACCCTCAGGAGGAGGGGATTTCAAACCAGATGTAGAACAAAGGACATCACGGATCACATCGCGCAGGAATGTGGTAATGATGAGTGCTGAGACACAGACAGAAGGTAAAGCCCACTTCAAGGACAACAAAACTCCAAACTCAAAACCTAACAACATTGAGCTTTCTAAACAAATCAAGACCCCAGAACTAAAAGCAACTGCTAAAGTTGCCTCTGTAGCCGTTGGTACAGATAATTTTCGCATTATATGTAAGCTAGAATTTGAGTAGGCTTCGGATTAGAATAATTGCATTCGGTTAATTTTGTATTTCAGCAAAGAAATGGCTCGAACAAGAATCCAGTACAAAGAACCCATTCGGTGTGAGTCCGANAATTAAATATTTTTTTTAATTAACAATTGATTTTTATAAAATCATGCATGGGCTGAGTTTTGCCTTTCCCGAACCTAAAATATTCTATGGAAACAATTTCCATAATTTTTTTTGGAAGTTCTCCACGAACGCGGAGACAGATATTCGATCCAGGTTATGGAGTAATGACATATTTACTTGATAACAACGTTGAGTTCTGTAACTAACCAACTTTGAGATCATTTGATACAATTCCTAGAGTCATGGAGTACCATGACTCTAGGAAGGTCGTGTACTGCGTGACACAACTCAGCAGGTCAGCGAAATATCTACAATTTCCAAAAAGACACCAAATTTGAAATACTCAAAGCCATATAATAAGCGTCGGTAGACTTTGTAAATTTGCTTCCGGATCATTGGATCTCTTCAAAAATTGCCAATTGGGTCCCGATACTTTTTTACTGAAAGCATAACTGACTAAAAATGTCAATGATTTGAAGTTACCATTCCAGGGAGTGAATCCACCACCACAGGAGACTATAAAAATTGATGTAATTGCCTGGGGATGTGGCAGGATACCCTCAGGAGGAGGGGATTTCAAACCAGATGTAGAACAAAGGACATCACGGATCACATCGCGCAGGANCAGGATACCCTCAGGAGGAGGGGATTTCAAACCAGATGTAGAACAAAGGACATCACGGATCACATCGCGCAGGAATGTGGTAATGATGAGTGCTGAGACACAGACAGAAGGTAAAGCCCACTTCAAGGACAACAAAACTCCAAACTCAAAACCTAACAACATTGAGCTTTCTAAACAAATCAAGACCCCAGAACTAAAAGCAACTGCTAAAGTTGCCTCTGTAGCCGTTGGTACAGATAATTTTCGCATTATATGTAAGCTAGAATTTGAGTAGGCTTCGGATTAGAATAATTGCATTCGGTTAATTTAATTTTGTATTTCAGCAAAGAAATGGCTCGAACAAGAATCCAGTACAAAGAACCCATTCGGTGTGAGTCCGAATACGTAAGTATAGTGGAGTTCATATTACATTCATTCCGTTCATTGTGAAACGAAGTTTATGGTCTGTGTCGCAAGACTTTCTATGCTAAAATATTGTAATGAAAGTGCTGAAACAAAAGTTTTGACCAACATCGAAACAATCGCTTCAAATTGAGCATAAAATACTGCTTCATTTAGCTGTCGAACTGAGAAAAGTTTAATTTACGAACTGTGCAGTTGTTTAGCATTTTAACATATTTGTCATTAACTTTTGCTTCTATTTAAATTCAACTGAATTATGTCACATCAATTCGTCTAATTTCAAATTTTAGTCTGATTAGTAAGGTTATTTTCCAGATTGTAAAATTCGGACTAGAGAAAATTAATAATTGTCAGGCAAGCCTAAATTTTGTACTACTTAAGTTTTATAATCCATAGTTTCCATTTGTAGGGAAACTTCAAAGGTTCATATTAAATATTTTGACCTTTTACTTTTCCAGGGTTCCTAATACTAAGCCCAAATCCTCAGGCGAACCTAGCGTTCCCCAACAAAGAGTCGCCAGAAAAAGAGTTAAAAAATTTATCGAAACAACGGATGTAAAAGTTATCAAAGAAAAAACTCAAAAAGTTTTGAAAAAAAAAGTTGGAAAAGTTGCAGAACAAAGCGTTGACAGAGATGACGAATCTAAAGTTATAACCGTCGATGAACAAAGAGTTGAAAATGTTGCTGAAGATCAGTTTGTGGATGATCCAGACGAAAGGGACTCAGAGTGGCTCCGTTTCGAGTGTCCAGATAATCAGANTGAAGATCAGTTTGTGGATGATCCAGACGAAAGGGACTCAGAGTGGCTCCGTTTCGAGTGTCCAGATAATCAGAGCAGAGATCTTAACTTGAGAAAGGAGTCATATGTACATGAGATTCGTTACAGCCAATTAAACATGTAAGAAATAGAATCTGTCAAATTGTCAGACAACAAATGGGACGATCAAGTAANTCGTTACAGCCAATTAAACATGTAAGAAATAGAATCTGTCAAATTGTCAGACAACAAATGGGACGATCAAGTAAAATTAGATCATGAAACATTGTTTTGTAATTTTATTTTCTTACAGTAATGATAACATGGATCCACATTCCTATTGGTTGATGCAAACGCTCCGTCCGTTTATACTGTTGAGTAAGTACAGTGGAAGATGGCCATTTTCTNATTCCTATTGGTTGATGCAAACGCTCCGTCCGTTTATACTGTTGAGTAAGTACAGTGGAAGATGGCCATTTTCTACTTACCGAGAAGATGGACAGACAAAATTCAGAATGAAGTGGAACTCTTGGGCTTATGTGATATTCTTTTTTACTTCTCTCATCCATTGTTTCATTACCGTACTCTCTGTAAACAACATTTGGCAAATGTTTCAAGCCGAACATGATCGCAGTGAAGGGGGAGCGACATTCCGCAGGTGACACATGTCTCAAGAAATCATATGGTAATACAAACAGAAAGTAAATTTTGAAAATCTTTGTACCTTTCTAGTCAAATAGAGAGATTGGAATTTGATAAATACTGGCACTTCACCTTCTGGAACTTGTTGATAGCTTTCTTCGTTATGTTGTGGAACTTCATTATGATGCTGGACGGTGGAAATAATATGGCAGACCTAATGTCCAGATGGAACCAAGCAGTGAGACTTACTAAAAAAAAAGAATGAAAGGATTCTAACTAAACTAGAGCCCTTTTTTCTAATTATTTATGTTNAGTGAGACTTACTAAAAAAAAAGAATGAAAGGATTCTAACTAAACTAGAGCCCTTTTTTCTAATTATTTATGTTTTCTAGACCACAGAGCTCCAATACATAGCCACAAATGGCCTCGGCCTACGTACACTTGCCTGGTCGTGTGAGTTTCTGGGCTATACATTGATAATGGTGGTCCTCAGCATCCTACCTGAGAATATGTCGCCATCCGCATATGGTGCTTCAGGATTCATTGGGTTCGTCATACTCAGAGGGTCCTTCCCATTTATTAGATTTTCTCGAAACTACTTCTGGGCGAGAGTTCTGGGTGTTTTGTACCATGTATACAATGTCTATGCTGCCAAACAGGCTCTCCTCTTCCTCGTCCTCTACTCAAAAATCATGGAGAATGTTTTAAAATGTTGGAACTTACGATTCGCCCTTCGATTTGACATGCGTAAGAGTACAAACTAGAGGTGTTGCGAAATATATTTTTTCCCTTCGATCGAAGATCGAAGGGAACTAAAAAAAATCGAAGATCGAAGGTTCGAAGGATTTGCATGTGGGGTATCTATATAAATTGAGAAATTAGAATTTTATTTCTATATAACAAATAGAATTAAACGCAAAGTAGTTTTTAGTATTTGTAATTGTATTTCAAACAATGAACAACAAACGAATGATATCATTTTATGAAATATATGAAAACATGTGTAAGTCGATCACGCTCAAATTGAGAAATTGAACCTTCGAAACTTCGATCGAAGACTTCTTGAAAGATTGGCAAGAAAATTCGAAGAATGAAGCTTCGATATTTCGAAGGTTTCGATCGAAGTCTTCGAGTTTTCGAAGCTTCGCAACACCTCAAATGCAAAAGTTTGGGGATATTCATTATTATTAAGGATGTCGCGAATGGTGATTTTTGGATATTCGCTTCGCCAAACCTTGTCCAGACTCAATTTTATCAAAAAGTTTTAATTTGAAGAGAAGTTTTATGCTAACTTTGGCTAATATTGATGAAGTCATTTCGCTAAATTACGTTCTTTATTGACTATTTTTCTAAATAAAATTGTATTTCGCAAATTTTTTCGGCAAACACTGAAAGTTTTATAATTTAGTTAATCGCCAAAATTTTCCTAAAAATTGGCGAATGCGTAGCAAATAATCAAAAAATCACTTATTCGCTGGCGAATAGTCGCGACATCCCTAATTATTATAATGTAATTAATCAACCATGCATACGTGGTAATCACTCATTTCCAATCCTCGATTTGATGCACTTTTCTAATTTAGTTGGTCATGTGATGCCAAAGGAACAAAATCTTGTGAAGTATTTAACTGTACTTCCACTTGAGAAATTATTCAACGAGCATCTTATCGTGTCGTCACTTGTGAGACATACCGAACACATTCTCAAAATCCCTATCCACATTTATCTATTCACAAAGGTAAGGTTGGACAACGGCAGTAGTAGTAAAGCAATATTTGTGTTGGGTATTATTTACGGATACACCGAAGCTTCGAGAAGCTTCGGTTGGCCGGAGACTACGGCCAAAATTGGGCCGAAGAACCTCTTTTGGTCTCCAGCCATTCACATGAGGATTCGGCCGAAGAGATTTAACTGATTATGATGTTGGAGAGTGATTGTGTCATATAATTAAAACGTAACAGAAAACTGACGTTTTATTAATTTTTAAAATATCCTTATTCTAAATCTAATCCCTTTTTGTCTACTTTGTTCAATTGCATTCTTCTTTTTCTTTAATAAAGAAAATGAGTTCTTGACTTGAGACCTTTCTATAGACACCCCACATGCGCAATGAGAAACTCTTCCGCCGAAGCTTCGGCCTCCGGCGACTAGGGTAAGCCCTTAGCAATAAATATTAGGAATTTAGCATAACGCTATTTTACTGCTATTTAGCGCTATAGTTGAGTCTTGCTGCTAAATAGAACTCTGCTAAATTTAAACTTTTTGAAAGATTTGGCTTGGAATATGATTTCATTGATTTCAACAAAAAAACAGGTAAACAAGAGTGGAGGGATTATTGTAAGACCGTGAGTTTCTAACGACTACCCAGGCATACCCAGACTACCCTACCATCACCCATCTACATACGTGTGAACCAATGTTGAAATGGGCAACTCACACATTACGTCAGTAGGTCATTTGAAGAGAAGTCTGGGTATCCCTGGGTAGTCGTTAAAAAAATACGCTAACTAATTAATTGTTATAGCGCTATTTTCGCTAAAACTGCTATTTAGCGCTAGATGAATTGAATTTAGTGCTAAAGGGTGCACCCTGCCGGTGACCCACCTGGCACGGAGTTTCGGTCTTCGGCCACGAGCCGAATGTGTCTTTCGGTGCATCTCTAGTATTATTTAGTAACTAAACTTTTATGCTGGGCTAGTTTTGTTCAATTTTAGCTGAGACGCGTTACCTTTAAAATTTATAAGCAGGTTTCAAAAGTCGTCTTGTTAATAGCGTACAAAACTAATCTTAACTTTATAACTGTTTACTCTCAATTTATTTCAGGGAATTGAGATCTCATTGTTGATATACACGGTATTCACTTATTTCCTCAACCGGCAACGTGAGATTAGTTTCAATGAAACATATGTACCAAGTCTTATTGGCTTCAGTGGAGATAGAATCAGGGTAAGAAGAAAAGATTTCATGTGAACCAAATGTCATTGACTTTTGCTCTTATTCTTAGTACGTGGACCCACCAGCGCATCGCTTTATGAGCTCATTTATAATTCTACTCCACGTGATCATTGTATTCTTTATCAATTGCCTCGACATTGCCGCATGTGGAGAAGCTGTAAGACAACGAATCAAAATGAGAGTGTATTTAGAACCATTGATTGTTTTCATTTTGTTATCCTAGATAAAAGCTGGAGTTTCCTATGTCTGTCGCTACGGTTTAATCATGTGTGAGAATGCAGACGAAAGGCTTTTTGTAAGGAAATTTAAAGAAGCGATTACCTGTTTGTTTTTTATTTATATACATTTTTTTTTATAGATTCAAAGCCTTCATTTCCACTATCGGTCGATCGAGGAGTACTTCAAAGGGGTGTTGTTCCTCTTCAATCGACGTTTAATTCTGGGGGTATGGAACATATTTCAGTTTCATTGTTGAAACTATTTTATATGTTGAATTTGTAGGTACTTGTGTGGGCTTTTGTTATCGCATTTGGGCTTTTGTCTTTGAGTCCGTTCCTGCTCCAGAAAAACCCTATCATTGCTTGTTCAGAATCACGCCGTTCTGGTGATGTTGGATGTTTAACGACTCTTGTTTCGAGGTAAGTCAAGTTACATTCATCTAGTAATTAATGATTCGGTCAATATAATTTCATTAATGCTTTTAGTTAAATTAAATTGTAAATTTTCTAAGAAGGGTTCGGCAATTAGTGAAATCTCCGACGACAGATGACAGAGAATTTTTTTGATAACGAAATAAATTCTTCACTCAAAGTGAATTTGCGATGGGCTGTATTCACAGTAAATTAAATTTCTGTACTAACATACGTAAGCGCTTGCGTAAAAACGCTAACATGATTCTCAGTTAAGTTGTAACAAGTTTTTGAATTGAAAAAGTAATTCGCTCGAATTTAATTTTTATGTTCATTGTGTTGTGTCGCGGAATGTAAAATGATGGCAAGAAAAAATGTAAACTGGAGTGGCCATCATCAATACGTTGGGATGGTAGGGACACACATGGGCGTTTGAGGTTCGCCGGACCTTCTTCAGATTTAAAAAACGAAAATTCGGAGCGAAGTTCCATGGAACTTCGCTCCGAATCGAAAATCGGCTGTCAATCGATTTATAATTGATTTAACTTCTTCCTACCTTTTGAAAAAATTGGGTGGGTTCAAATAATTGCCAAAATATCAATGTTCACTGTATTTGTTAATGCTTTAAACTTTATTCTGATTCTGATCGACAGAGCACAGCTATCCGATCGGAGTGAGTTGAAGATTCGGCAATCCCTCATCGGAATCCAATCAAAGCAATCCCGCAAGGAATTACAATCATTGAAAATAGAAAAGGGAGAATTGCCGAAACCACCAATTGTTCAGTTTCATAACCATCNCAATCCCTCATGGGAATCCAATCAAAGCAATCCCGCAAGGAATTACAATCATTGAAAATAGAAAAGGGAGAATTGCCGAAACCACCAATTGTTCAGTTTCATAACCATCCTTGCCCAGGGACAACTGCCCTGAATTCTCTAGGTACAGTAGTGGAAACTCAAGTACTCAACCTCCTCGCTTGTGACGATTCACAACTGGTAGTACGTCCCTACACGTCTTTCAACATCGTCTTGTGCTTCAAGGACTTTAACTACTACTACAATCAAGTCCCTATTCCACACAACTCTTACCCATATGCTGGGATCCAACGTCTCTTCGAATGTGTCTCCAGGAAGCCAGTCAACATTGAAGATAGAGACGATTGTGGTAACGTGGCCTTTGGTAATCCTCAGAAAGTACCGGTTATAATTTACTACCACACTCCGGATGGCACTATACGTGGAGGTTCGATATGTTGCTATAGCTATGTTGGGATGAAAGGAAACGAAGAGAGCCTCAAATACTGTCACATGCAGTCACCAGAACAGGCCTATAAATCATGCATACAAAACCCTAAACTTTTAAATTCGTCTACTCAATGCTCAGGTATGGAATTTTAATTCTCGTCTGATTTAGTAAGTTTTTCTTCATTCAGTCATATTTTCCCAGAGATTTCAATATCACCTACATGTGAACCTACATGGAACGACGAGAATGGTATTCCAGTCGAAGTTTCGACAAATGACCTGTTGATCTCTGAATTCCAAGCTTGCAGAGCACTGGGGCCTAGTACCCCACTCTACAACTCTACTAACTCTTCCTTGTGTTACAAAAATGGAGTTGGGATTGACTCGCGTCCTTACGCCGTCGCAAGAAAAAAAAATCACGTATTATACCACTGCTCTGGTAGACGTGAGAAGATTAAAGGCATAGATAGTTGTGGTAACATTGGATTCGGTGGTGCAGAACAAGTAGCTGTGAAATTGAGACTGGTTTTTAAAGTGGATGATGTACGTGAATTTTGTGTGAAGTGCTTTAACTACTCAGAGTTTGGTCTGAAGAACACAGCGAGTCTTAAACATTGTCATATGCAGTCGACAGAACAAGCTCTTGCTGCTTGTACCAACGACTGTCCCATCACTACTACGACAACGATGACTACTAATACGACAACGAAGCCTACTACTACGACAACGAAGCCTACTACTACGACAACGAAGCCTACTACTACGACAACGAAACCTACTACTACGACAACGAAGCCTACTACTACGACAACGAAGCCTACTACTACGACAACGAAGCCTACTACTACGACGACGAAGCCTACTACTACAACAAAGAAGCCTACTACTACGACAAAGAAGCCTACTACTACAACTAAGAAGCCTACTACTACGACAAAGAAGCCTACTACAACAACAAAGAAACCTACTACGACAAAAAAGCCTACTACTACGACAACGACGCAAAAACCTCGTATGATATTTTATTACAAAATCATATCATAATCAGTTTGGAGAAAAGTTTATTATTACATATANAACGAAGCCTACTACTACGACAACGAAGCCTACTACTACGACAACGAAGCCTACTACTACGACGACGAAGCCTACTACTACAACAAAGAAGCCTACTACTACGACAAAGAAGCCTACTACTACAACTAAGAAGCCTACTACTACGACAAAGAAGCCTACTACAACAACAAAGAAACCTCCTACTACGACAAAAAAGCCTACTACTACGACAACTACGCAAAAACCTCGTATGATATTTTATTACAAAATCATATCATAATCAGTTTGGAGAAAAGTTTATTATTACATATAGTTACATTTTGCAGGAATTCCGAAGGTATGTAAAGCTACGTGGAACAACGAGAAAGGGAAACCGGAAAAAGTTCAAGCCAATGAGCTCTTGACTTCTGAAGTCATGGCCTGTGATGCATTTGGAAAAGAAATCATGCCTTATGAGTCCTCTGGCGGTCCTTCCTATTGCTATACACAGAGC
The DNA here is from genome assembly GCA_002738285.1 of Holacanthella duospinosa. Classification (NCBI taxonomy): domain Eukaryota; kingdom Metazoa; phylum Arthropoda; class Collembola; order Poduromorpha; family Neanuridae; genus Holacanthella; species Holacanthella duospinosa. The sequence continues at coordinate 37,433 of NIPM01000674.1, forward strand.
TACCGAAACAATGCACGTCCCTACGCAAAGGCAAGAATCGAGAAACGGAAAATACATTCGTGTTCTGGAAAGCGTGAACAGATCCAAAGCTTTGATGGTTGTGGCAACATTGCAGTCGGTACTACAAAGCAAGTAATTATCAGAATGAGTCTTCCGACGAAGTCCAATGTTGGCTTTGAAATTTGCGTCAAGTGTTTTGACTATAAAGAATTTGGTTTAAAGAACAAAGAAAGTCTCAAACATTGTCATATGCAGTCTACAGAGCAAGCCCTGGCTGCTTGTACAGTAGTCGAAGACAACTACAAACCAACTAGTGAAGTTAATTCTTTCCGTGTGGTAAGTTTAAATTAGTTGGATTTTATCATTGTTTCTGTTGAACTCCGAATATAAAATATGACTTGACAGATGCCTGAATGTGGATTGCGGCAGCCATTTCTTTGTCAGAAGGGTTTTAGAGGAGTCACAGTTGTTAACTTCCATGCATGTAAAATCGAGTCTCGTCGTCTCGTCCCTGTTCTACCTTTCTTTAAAGATCAAAAACGTGTGCAGTGTAACCATGTAGGTAATTAACTAAGGAATTAAATTTTGAACAATGGACTGATTCGGTAGCTAGGCAATCTACCTATTTTGAAAAGATGTAATATTGTTTAATAATTATTTATTTCTATTCCAGCCTCAAGTACATCTCAAATACCTTATAATAAAACGAAAGATACCTTGTACTACTGCGACCTCTATCCTCCAGTACCCATGTCATTGAGTTATAGCGAGAGAGATGACTGTGGAAATTTTCCGTACGCACATGGCCTAAAAAAAAAACTTATCAAACTTCAGTTCAAGGAGGTCAGTAACCACCGTGTGACACCAACCAGTCGTTTATTATGTTGGCACGTCTGCGTCTGGGACTGGGACAGCGAACGCACCTCTCAAGGTATGGAGGGAGATTAATGTCAAAACTCAAAAACTCGTTCCGCACACCAAACTAATGTATCCATTTAGTTTACACTTGTATGAATTAATCTATTGTGTAATTTGTATGTTGTGAGAACCAATTTTTCATGCTTGCGTCAAAGGTGGGCGTTTGAGGTACGATATGTCCGTTCCATCTTCACACCATTTGTACGGGTGTGAGTGCATTGCGACTCTGAATATTACAATTAGGTGTGTGGGTGCTTTTCGTTAAGGTCTGTATTAATTAGACTTTATTAGGTTAAACTAATTAAGTAAACTATTAATTTGGATGCGGAAAATTACGAATAGCTGTGAAATTTTCTCGAGAATTTTAATATAATTTGTCAATTTAGAAAATATCCGGATTATAATATTTCCAAAAATAATACTAAATTTTTCTAGTAATATTAAAAAATTTTCGGATAATTTTTCCCAAGGTTGGAATGAGGAATTTTGACGTTTTTTTTTGTAAATTTCATATAGCAAACTTGATTTTTCTTATCCAAATGTAGGAAGCTTGATAATGCCCGAATTCGGGTATTATCTAAATTGACAAATATTTCAAATTTTCGACTTAAATTGACAACCTTGCATAATTTCCTCCATTCCTAAGTGCTGAAATTTTAGTTTCAAGTCAGGAGTCTTGATATTGCTCGAAATCAGGTATTTTATGAATTTGAATATATATTTTAATTTTCGACGTAATTTTAAACACATCCATAATTTTTTTTTCATTCAAATTGATTAATTTTTACTTTAAAGTCCGGGGTCTGGATAATGTCAGAATCCGCGTATTATCTAAATTGATAAATATTTGAAATTCCTGGCAAACTTTTATATCAATTCCTAATTGTTGCCGTCTGAAGATATAATAATATAATATGATATAAATATAAATATAGTTTTTACTTTTTTAACGGTTACTATTAGTATTAATAAGGTATCGTGTTTGGGAACACGTTGTGAGTGCGAAATGTGGGTCCCACACACCGCACCCTCAGCAGTGGAAGTGCGGTGCGTTGAGACTTGAGAATTTTGCAATTGCAATTTGGAAGTGCTAGTAGTGCGGGTGCGGGTGTGGTACGATTGGGTGGAGGTGCGGTGCGGTCTTCAATTTTCGGAGCAGGTGAGAGTGCGGCGCATCTCAAACGCCCATCAGTGATTTCCACTCCAATCTTGTTTGTTGGCGCTAAAGGTTAATCTTTGAAATACGCCTTCACATTTTATGTGGGCGACAAATTTTAGTTTTTGACACTTCTATGTGTGTGTACTGAAGGTTTATGTGATTCAAAATTGTATATTTGTTGGTGCTTTCCAAGGGACGACCAATAAATGACGTTCAATAGGGAAATAAACATTTTTGTATCCATACATTATCTTACGTCAAGTGTCGAGATACCGACTTATACATGGCAAAAATGACAACTGCATTCAAATTGTTTTTTTTTAATTGCACCTTATTATTGTCGCACACCTGCGCAAAGGAATACCCTCGTACTTTTTTTTAATTTGGACCAGTAGTGAAGTATTGGTATTATGTATAATATCTAATAATCAATTTCAAATTATTATCTAATAATAATTTGAAAAAATTAATTCCTTGGAAAGAACATTGCAATTTGGGCTCCAACATTTATCATTTTTCAACCAACTTGGACCTCAACTGGACTAGTTCCGACGATTGATGACAACGGTCCATATCATCAGCTACTGGAATCACATCGAAGTTCATCAAAAATTACTCAAGATAAGTCTACAACTCTATAAACAAAAACATCTCCCGAAAATTTCTAATTTCAAAGGGAAAAAAAATCACAACAAATATTAATTTTCTATTGATGTCAACAGTCAACAATCAAAATCATCCTTCATCCATTCTCCTGACAACTACAAAGAATACTTAAAGCTAAGTCAAATTTATAACTATTAGTATATGTTGGGTTTTTACGACTGCATCTCTCCTATCCTGTAAGATTTGAGATACTATCACCACTATACGATTTATCTAGGACATCTGGATCAAACTTCCTAACAACAACTCACTTCTAATCTGACCAACTTCAAACAACTTTTCTAAAATGTCAACTTCGTCCATTGATCATCCATCTACCCATAGCANGTGAAGTATTGGTATTATGTATAATATCTAATAATCAATTTCAAATTATTATCTAATAATAATTTGAAAAAATAAATTCCTTGGAAACAACATCGCAATTTGGGCTCCAACATTTTTCATTTTTCAACCAACTTGGACCTCAACTGGACTAGTTCCGACGATTGATGACAACGGTCCATATCATCAGCTACTGGAATCACATCGAAGTTCATCAAAAATTACTCAAGATAAGTCTACAACTCTATAAACAAAAACATCTCCCGAAAATTTCTAATTTCAAAGGGAAAAAAAATCACAACAAATATTAATTTTCTATTGATGTCAACAGTCAACAATCAAAATCATCCTTCATCCATTCTCCTGACAACTACAAAGAATACTTAAAGCTAAGTCAAATTTATAACTATTACTATATGTTGGGTTTTTACGACTGCATCTCTCCTATCCTGTAAGATTTGAGATACTATCACCACTATACGATTTATCTAGGACATCTAGATCAAACTTCCTAACAACAACTCACCTCTAATCTGACCAACTTCAAACAACTTTTCTAAAATGTCAACTTCGTNAAAATTTCTAATTTCAAAGGGAAAAAAAATCACAACAAATATTAATTTTCTATTGATGTCAACAGTCAACAATTAAAATCATCCTTCATCCATTCTCCTGACAACTACAAAGAATACTTAAAGCTAAGTCAAATTTATAACTATTAGTATATGTTGGGTTTTTACGA
>NIPM01000674.1:41268-61782 GCA_002738285.1 Holacanthella duospinosa
GATCAGGCTACCAGAAATATATAACTTTGTACACCAATGCTATCGACTTCCGAGCAAAATTTTTTACAATGATACTTCATTACTTTCCGACCGAGGTGTTCAACAAAGAGATCCACTAGGACCAGCCTTGTTTTGCCTTGTCGTTCAACTAATTGTCGAACAAATATCATCTGAATTTAACGTACGGTATCTTGACGATTGCACCATCGCAGATACTCCATCAAAAGTCTTNAACAAATATCATCTGAATTTAACGTATGGTATCTTGACGATTGCACCATCGCAGATACTCCATCAAAAGTCTTCAAAGACTTGGAGAAAATCTTCCACCAAGCTGGGGAATTTGGTCTTTCTCCAAATTATTCCAAATGTGAAGTAGCTATCCTAGGGACCCTCGAAGATGCCGAAATCAATGAAATTATGTACAACCTTAATATAATCGTTCCGGGAATTCAAATAATCAATAAATACAAAGCAACACTACGTGGATCACCAATGTCACACGAAGCTATCCACGATTCCCTTCTACAAAAAACTAACACCCTTAAAACTTTTGGAGAACGGCTTTTGAACATCTCAAGACATTCGGCCTATTTTCTCCTGCAAAAGTCAATAGCTATCCCTCGACTCATCTTCTTCCTCCGTAGTTCTCCAACATGGAAAGAAGAAGAAAGCTTGAACTCATACGATGATACTCTAAAGTCAATACTCGAAAACATCCTCAACTCCAATCTAACGGATTCTGCATGGGAACAATCTTCACTCCCCGTAAGACAAGGAGGCTTCGGGATTAAGCACGCATATGATATGGCGATTCCGTGTTTCCTGGCGTCATACAATAGCGTTGAAACCCTAGTTTCCGCCTTACTTCCTAATAACTTCCAAATTGACCCCGCAGTGAAAAAAGCAGAAGTTCTCTGGAACTTAAGAAACAACGTGAACTTACCTGACTATCCGTTACGGAAACACCAGAAGGCTTGGGAAGACCCTCAGACAAGTAAAACCTTTCAATCTATCTTATCTAAATGCACCACAGATGAAGATCAAGCAAGAATCAAATCATCTACAAATCAAGAGGCAGGAGCTTGGTTGGAAACACTACCTTCCCTACAACTAGGAACCCTTCTCACTGACGAAGCCTTTAGAGTTTCTTGTGCTTTACGTCTAGGTACTTTAATTTGTTCTTCTCACTTTTGTCTCTGTGGTTTAGAAGTAGGTGAGATTGGACACCATGGACTCTCATGCAAGAAGGTCTTAGGAAGATTCTCAAGACATGATGGAATCAATGAAATCATTCTTAGGTCCTTACGTTCAGCTGGCATCCCAAGTATCAGAGAGCCACCAGGTCTTTCAAGACAGGACGGTAAACACCCAGACGGTATGACACTCGTTCCATGGTCAAGAGTAAAATCTTTGGTTTGGGACTTCACCTGTGCAGACACTTACGCTAACTCATATCTCTCATCCACCAAAAACAACCCAGGAGCCGCTGCTATCATGGCTGAATCCAGGAAGATTAAAAAATACAGTTTCCTTTCTGTCCACAAATTTGAGTTCGTTCCTGTCGCAATCGAGTCAAGCGGAGTGTGGGGACCCAAAGGACTAAAACTCATCAAGAAAATCGGCAGCCTATTACAAACAGCCACCGTCGAACCACGAGCAACCTCATTTCTAATCCAACGTATAAGTCTGGCTTTACAATGAGGAAACGCCTCTTCCATTCTGGGTACACTCCCCAAAGGAAAACAGCTGGAAGAAATATTCTATCTATAAAGAAGTTAGAACTGATAGGGAGTATAGATACAATAATGATCAATAATCGGTTTTTACAACAAATAATTCCAAAACATTTTACATTTTACCAGAATTTATATAAAAAACTTATAATTATTTATAAACAAAATATTTCAAATTGTTACCATCCAAAAAAAAAAAAAATCAATTTCAATTGTACTCTTGCAAGAAATTGTAAAAGAAGAACTCACGAACATATTTCCGTTTGTTATTTCTACCCTCGTTCTTGAATAAACATGAATGGGTAATACATTCATTATCCACGGGATATAACTAATGTATATAGGATATATGGCAAAATTATTTGGTGTGCGGAATTTATTTCTGAGTTTTGACAAATCTTTCTCCCCATAGAAAACAACGCTAGTATCACCTCCGCACATATGTCAACAATACAACAAACACTTGATACCTGTCGCCCACGGAATTCGATTATTCTCGAAGTTCAAGATTGCAATATGGATCTTGGGGTCACTTGTGATAATTGAAGCTTAATGTCAAAAGAGAGAAGTATGATGGGGATTGAGTATCAGAATTTTACTCAAACTTCGTCAAGCTGAGCTGGCTCAAATGTTTTTCTAAAAGTGTTACTGCACCTTAGGTTGGATGGGAATTCAACCCAAATCACAAACTTATATCAGGTAAATGCATACATTTTGAAAATTTAATTCAGCAAATAAAATGCCGATTTTACCGTTTAAATTTGCTTATAATTTATTAATATTTTGCACTACTTGTTGATAATCTTGAGTACAAATTTTGAACTGGACTCAAATTAGAAATTACTCCAAACTATAATCCCAATAAATTAATTTTAATTCAAAATTTTGTTTTCTAGTTTTAATTTTTAGTAATGACCAAGGTTGCTATGAGGATTACACAAAAGCCTTTCATAAGGTTAGTCCATAACTAGATAATTTGGAAAACTTGCATTTTTTTTTAAATAACAAATTTCACTCTCGGAAACAACTTCTTAATTTTTTTTTTAATTAAAAAATTAATCTTTTTCATTTTTCCTTTTTTAACTACATTAATTGTTTTTTCTCATCATTGTGTTTTATCAATTCTGTCGAGGAAAACCTTTATTCAAACGGATTCGGTCGAAGATTGGAATTTTTGTGACAGAAGTCCTCTAAATCTGTGTCACAATTCATGGTGGACAAACAGGAGAAGAGGAGCCAACAGAAAATAAAAACTTTGGTCGCTGGATTTTTGTCAACATCAACATATTTATCTCCTGGACAACTATAATTTTTCTGCTTTTACAAGCTAAGTCCAAATTAACTTTAGTATATGTGACGACCCGTTTTACTACAAACATATCCTTGTACTTGAAAATATTTGGAGATACTATCATCCTTCTCGCTTATATCTAGGACGTTGGATTATCATCTTGTAATCGTCAATACGACAGGATCTGTTCCTTATCAACACTACTCACATCCAATATATTGTTCGAGGTCAAATTCTAAACTGACAAGCTAAGTCTTTTTGAAATTATAGTATATGTGAAGGCCTTTACTACACATATCATTTTTAAGGACAAAGTTAAGATACTATCTTAGAATTTGAATTTCCTTTAGCTTACAATCACTTCCGAGTTTCAAGCCTGAACTATTATCATGACAACCAGATCAACAAACAGACTGCTTTCAAGAAGACAACGAGCAGCAGTGAAATTAGCAGAAGAGAGAAAATTAATTTCAGAAATACATGATAATGACCATTCTAAATCAAACATTTCTCATACAGGAACAGAACTTGAAAACCTACAAACTGAGGAAGTGATAGAAATTGAACTGGATAACCAAGTCTCCAAAAAACAATTATTCAAAAAATTTGGACTAGAATGGATTTTGGATACAGTTTTGGAAGAACCACTTAGAACTATTCCCAAAAAATTACTCTGGGATCAATATTGTGATGAATGTACCAGAAAAGAAATAACTTCTGCAACAATGATAACATTTGTAAAATGGGTTAAGATCTGCTTCCCACACAGAAATAAAAAGAATTGGACCTATAGGCCATTCACATTCACACTTCATTGGCATTAAACTAAAGAATTTGTTTGAGTCATCAACTACAAACGACTCTGGTAAACACATTGCAGATCTGAAGAAATTCATCACCACGTTGAGAAGAGTACCAAAAGGAGCTAGATCACTTTTAACCCACACTTTAAACGATTTCCTCCAAGAGGTCATCAATTCTAATTCAGAATCAGCTTGGATCAATCTGTTCTGCTTTTCATATCACATATTTCGGGTTCCCAACCGTTCAGAAAAAGTTACAAATCTAACGAAATGGGTCAAGCTTAATATTTCCTATTGGGATCCTTCTAATTCTATTTCAAAAGATATCTTCTCGGACAGTTACGACCAATCTCTTTCTCAATTAGGAAAAAAGGTAGAAGCCAAATTATCTGATGGTGACATTTCAGGAGCAATTCGTCTTCTCACCTCGGATGAATTAATTGCTCCCNTAGAAGCCAAATTATCTGATGGTGACATTTCAGGAGCAATTCGTCTTCTCACCTCGGATGAATTAATTGCTCCCTATTCTCAAGACACTTTGAATTCATTAATTTTACGACATCCCAAACACCCTGAACCTACACATTTCNTTGCTCCCTATTCTCAAGACACTTTGAATTCATTAATTTTACGACATCCCAAACACCCTGAACCTACACATTTCCCAGAATTTTTTCAGTTCGAAGACAATTCGTTGGACATAGATAACGAAGAAATTCTCAGAGCTATATCCTCATTTCCACCTGGATCTACTGGAGGTGTTGATGGGATCCGACCACAAATTTTAAAAGATTTACTCCTCACCCGTTCTGATGTAGAATCTGATTTTTTGATTAATAGTATCAAAACTTTCGCAAAATTGATTATTTGCGGAAAGATCCCTGAATCCATTCGTTGAATATCCTTTGGAGGGTCCTTAACTGCACTTTTGAAAAAAGGAGGAGAAATTCGTCCAATTGCTGTGGGAAATACATGGAGAAGACTAATAGCAAAAATAATCTCAAGAAGAATTATTCCAATTTTAGCCNTGTGGGAAATACATGGAGAAGACTAATAGCAAAAATAATCTCAAGAAGAATTATTCCAATTTTAGCCCTTAAATTAACACCTCATCAACTTGGAGTAGGAATTAAAGGAGGAGCAGAGGCTGGTGCCCACGCAGCAAGAGTTTATTTTAATACAGAACATCTAAGTCCCAGAGTCTTCTTAAAAATCGACTTTCAAAATGCATTTAATGAAATTCGGAGTGATAACCTTTTGAACTTAGTACTTGAAGATTTTCCTTCGTTCTTCCCTTTCATCAATCAATCTTATCACGATCCAAGTTTTCTATACTTTGGTGAAAATGTAATCCTCTCCCAGCGGGGAGTTCAACAAGGACACCCGCTTGGTTCTGCGCTGTTCTGCTTGTTGACTCAAAAGATCGTAGAAGCCGTCAAATCAGAATTTAATGTTTGGTATTTAGATGATGCGACTATTGCGGATACTCCGGAGAAAAGATTACATGATATGAAAAAAAAACTTTGAAATGGCAGAAGACATTGGATTGAAACCTAATTACAAATAATGTGAACTAACCATTCTGGGAAATGCTAGTCAAGAATATGAATTGGACATCTTGAACAAATTTAATGAAGTCGCCTCAGTAATTAGATTGATGGACAAATCTAACTCTTCTTTGCTTGGATCTCCTATTTCAGATTTATCCATCGAGAAGATTCTAAACGAAAAAATTAATTAACTTAAATTTTTCGCAGAGCGTCTTAAATTCGTTTCTTCCCACTCTGGTTACGTCCTATTACGCCAATTTTTATCGATTCCTCGATTAGTATATTTTATCCGTTGTTCTTCAACTTGGAGAAGACCTGATATTTTGATAATTTATGATGACACTTAAGTCAACTTTAGAATATATAATCAACTGCGACCTTACTGATGAATCTTGGGCTCAATCATCCCTCCCCATTAAAGATGGAGGTCTTGGAATTAAACATGCTGAAGATCTAGCAATCCTAGCTTTTTTGTCATCTGTCTATGGTGTTCAAGATCTGATTTCGAATTTAATCCCCGATATCTGCGACTCGGCAATTGATGAAGCTCAAAAACTATGGAATGAAATAACAAATCAAATACTACCTTCCGAAGAACAACGAAGTTATCAGATCTCATGGGAACGGCCTACTTTAGATTTGTTATCTCAACGTCTCCTATACTCATCAAAATCACAAGAGGATACAGCTAGGATTTTAGCCTCTACATCCCCTGAATCAGAAGTATGGCTACAAACATTACCATCTCCTCAACTTGGAACCTTTCTCCCCTACAACACATTCAGAATCGCTTGCTGTTTACGACTAGGATGTCGAATCTGTGTCCCCCATAGATGTCCTTGTGGAACAGAAGTTGACGAATGGGGTCGCCATGGCTTGTCTTGTAAATCTAGCAACGGGAGAAGGTTTCGACACGATTCTGTCAATGATGTTATTGCTCGTGCGCTTCGGTCAGCAGAAGTTCCATCAATTAGAGAACCGAATGGATGCTTTCGATCAGATGGAAAAAAACCGGATGGAATGACTTTAATACCTTGGTCCAAAGGAAAGGCACTAATTTGGGATTTTACTTGTACAGATACCTATGCTGCTTCATATATACGTGATACTTCAGTAGTAATTGGATCGGCCGCCAGGGTTGCTGAAGAGAAGAAGATTAAGAAATATCAATTAACTCCTCAAAATCAATTCATTTTCGCACCAATTGCAATTGAAACTTCTGGTGTTTGGGGTTCCCAAGGACTCTCGTTGATTAAGCAAAATGGTGAGAGGATATCCTTAGCAACAAGGGAAAGACGTGCTACTAACTACGTTATCCAAAGAATTAGTTTGATCATTCAACGAGGAAATGCGGCTTCAATTATCGGTACACTTCGAACTGGTCGGAGTTTAGAAGAAATTTTCTCATTTTGGTGATATTATTCTGTTAAAAACTATTATTATTATTTTTTTTTGAATTANAGTTTAGAAGAAATTTTCTCATTTTGGTGATATTATTCTGTTAAAAACTATTATTATTATTTTTTTTTGAATTAATTTTATCTTTGATTTTCGCTCATTTAAAGTGTAATCAATAAATTAATTTTCAAACAAAAAAAAATTAAAAATTTGTAAGTATTGCATCAAATACTATTTAAACAAAATGTCAACTTATGGTTAAGTCTTGCTTAAAGATGTTCAATTCAAAATTTGCTAAATCGTTTTAGTAATACAGTTCTAGATTAGGTTGGCTGACGAACCGTCAGCCAAGAAAAAAAAATTGAAATTAAAAAAAGGTGAGTTATGGACTAACCTTATGAAACCCTTTTGTGTAATTCTCATAGAAACCTTGGTAATGACCTTGTTTGTTTACTAGTGAAAGGTAAGTAACTTTAATTATTATTGGTTTTAACTCTGTCAAAGTGCCAAGGTCCCATGGAGAACGTTTGGTTGAAAATCCTTCAAAAGCGAAGCTTTCAAAGAAACAGTTTCCAAGGTTCCGGATTCCGTTCTTTAGTGAAATATCAAATTGGCTGTTGAGTTCTGTTGCCTCGGAGTAATAATCTTAAATGATTACTACACTACTATACTGGTTGTATCAAAGGAAAGTGAAACTCATTTTGAAACATCGAATATAATTATTTGCATAAGTGAGGGAATCAATCAAACTCACTTGTTTGTAAAACTGAGAATAATTCAGATTTGGTTTGTTAAGGTCATTATTCATTGAGTGTTCTGGGCATGCTTTCGCTGTCCCCTAGAGATATTTCTGGAGCTCTTGGGTATCGTGCTGCTTTGGTACAGGCAAGAAGAAATCGGAGTTACGTCAAGGTATAGTTACAACGTTTAATATTTTTTTTAAATTAACAATTGAGTTTTATAAAAATCATACGTGGACTGAGTTTTGCCATTGCTGAAACTAAAATATTCTATTTAAATAATTTCCATAATATGTTTGGAAGTATCTCCACGAACGTGGAGACAGATTTCTGATCCAGGTTATGGAGTAATGACACATTCACTTGATAACAACGTTGCGTTCTGTAACTGACCAACTTTGAGATCATTTGATATAATTTCTAGAGTCATGGAGTACCATGACTCTAGGAAGGTTGTGTAAGTCTGAAAGTATTATTTAACTACTGATTAAATAACTGAATTCTATGGAGAATTGGGCAGAGTAACGGCCTTTTTGTAACTGGCCAGGATTTATTTCTGTAGTTGTTTTTATACATTTTTGAAGGAAAATTTTGAGTGTCAGAACTTAGTTTAGTTGAAATTAGAAGGGACTAAAACCCTTGAAATATATTAATAATTTAAAAACAAAGCGAAGGGAACTAAAGATTTTTAGAAATCANAAGGGACTAAAACCCTTGAAATATATTAATAATTTAAAAACAAAGCGAAGGGAACTAAAGATTTTTAGAAATCATCAATATTTAATGTATGATTAATAGTCAATTTTATGACAATAGTCTCTTTTGTGACAATAGTCAATTTTATGACGATAGTCATTCTTGTGACAATAGTCATTCTTGTGACAATAGTAACTCGTGTGACAAAAATCATTCGTGTGATAATAGTCACTCGTGTGACAATAGTCATTGTTGTGACAATGATCACTTTTGTGACATTAGTCATTGTAGTGACAATAGTNGTCACTCGTGTGACAATAGTCATTGTTGTGACAATGATCACTTTTGTGACATTAGTCATTGTAGTGACAATAGTCATTCTTGTGACAATAGTGATTCTTGTGACAATAGTCATTCTTTTGATAATCAGCAGAATTGTGCATATTGTTAGAAGGATAGTTAACATACATAAGGTTTCAGGAGTTTGTAAGTCGCAACAATGTAAAGGTCGTATGTCAATTGTGACATACAGGCAGGCCATTAGACCATTAAAAACAGTGTATGCCTGGACAGGCATACATGCAGGAAGGCATCTAACCAACGTCTGGTATTGTGTGCCGTGTCAAGTGAATTAGTCACTCGAGAATGACAATATTTCGATATTTATAACACTCTCATTCAATCTCGAGTGGTATTTGGATTTTGTGTTGAATCAAGTTCCATATGTTGGGCCAAGACTGACACTTCTATTTTCCGCTTCTGCANGGTATTTGGATTTTGTGTTGAATCAAGTTCCATATGTTGGGCCAAGACTGACACTTCTATTTTCCGCTTCTGCATGATGTAAAGATATCCAACAAAAATAGCAACGATCAGTACGATGAGCATAGAAAGTATGATGGTAGCCCACATCGNGATGTAAAGATATCCAACAAAAATAGCAACGATCAGTACGATGAGCATAGAAAGTATGATGGTAGCCCACATCGATGGATGTCCAGTCTGGTTTGAAGACCCAGGCACATCGTCTGATCGGTCGGCCATCAAAGACGTCATATTGAGAGTTGGTAGACGTTTCCAATTTGTTTTCATAGTGAAGAGAGGGTCCAGCTTCTCTTGATGGTCCAAATGCATTTGACTACCTTGGTATTTCATATTGTTGATTGAGAAACTTGCACCAATTGGAAGAACAAACACTCCGTCTGGGCAAGGTTGAGTATGACCATCTATTTCCAGAGTACTTTCAGGACAATATATGTGATTAGATCCATGATGAGGCTTCACCTGAATGAAATCCCATTCATCGTGTGGATGTTGAGCATCGCAACTGTCAATTCCAAAATATTTTGACTGTGAAGGTAAGGAGGTATGCGGTTTACAGCCTTCTGATGGAGACAGTATCAAGTCGTAACTGATGGGTTGACTGACGTTTATTGTATAAATGCACTCATTTTCATCAGATATTATCACATAAAATGGTCCTGTGTATTTTATTTTGCACGTTTTGTTGTTGTTTCTTCATCACGTCGAAAGGGTCTGCTTCCAACAAATGAGTGTTTTATTGATGATCGGAGTATCGAAATCAATGGAGAGGTCCTTGTTGTCTTCAGTAAGGTAAGGTAGCCGTTGCCATTGAAATCGGGCATTCATCACCACAGGGTAGAGTAAAGTTCAAGTAATCGAATAGGGGAGCATAAACTTTTCTTTGTTTCCATTGTCTACTGGCTTCAAGAATTATCGCTTGTACAGAACAGTCGGCTGGTGACATAAGCGACTGCAAATGTAGTACTAGCTTGCTTCCATTTTAATTCGTCAAAATCCTCGTCATAGTGCTGGAATTTGTCTGCCATTGACTGGAAATCTCTTTTAAGATTTTTGACACTGGCTTCAATGACATTTATCCGTTTCTCCAAATCTTCCAGTTGCTTCCTGTCTTCAGAAACAATTTCTTGAAGGTTATTAATTTTGTTCGAGTTTACTACGGCTATTGCTACTCCTGCTGTTCCCAATCCTACAGAGGTGACAACTGTGGCTAGCAGTAAACCTAACAGCAAGGAAGATATAATGAATCTTTTTGACCTGAGTAGGACCTGTCGTTGGGTTTCCTTCGTACACATCTGAGATAAGTTGTTGAGAAAATAAGTTTGATACATTTCTTCACATCTTTTTCTTGCGTCAAACGTGATGTCTTCATGCAGAATTTCAGAAGTCATGATTTCACAAGGATTCAGCAGATGCACATGCAGATAGACTCGATAGTGACCCGTGGTAACAGGGACCAGGCTTTCCCGNTACACATCTGAGATAAGTTGTTGAGAAAATAAGTTTGATACATTTCTTCACATCTTTTTCTTGCGTCAAACGTGATGTCTTCATGCAGAATTTCAGAAGTCATAATTCACAAGGATTCAGCAGATGCACATGCAGATAGACTCGATAGTGACCCGTGGTAACAGGGACCAGGCTTTCCCGCCAGAGAACTGGTTGACAATTTTGGGTGCTGAAATTGAAAACTGGACAGATCAATGAACACAGAATAAACATTAGGCTGTACATGTATAATGCCTTTGATTTAAAATGAGTTGGCAACCCACTCTCCATTCCTATCAATATTGGTTTTGTGAAAATGTCCGCTACGTGATCTTGGGTGGGGACGTATGACAGCAATTTCCTTTTTCTCNCTTGATTTAAAATGAGTTGGCAACCCACTTTCCATTCCCATCAATATTGGTTTTGTGAAAATGTCCGCTACGTGATCTTGGGTGGGGACGTATGACAGCAATTTCCTTTTTCTCAATGAGTTCCCTAGTAAAATGGTACCGTACATCGATATGTTTCGAACGATTATGGAATTCGGAGTTGTGCGCAAGTTTAATTGCACTTTGGTTATCGACCAGAATTAGAGTGGCTTTATTCTGTGGATGATCAACTTCTCCCATGAGTCTTCTTATCCAGATAGCTTCCTTAGAACCTTGAGCGAGTGCAACATATTCGGCCTCGGTTGATGAGACTGCTACAATTGTTTGTTTCTGGCTGCACCAACTTACAATACATCCACCAAGGAAAAAAACCAACCCAGTTGTTGATTTCCTTTCTATGCGATCTCCTGCAAAATCTGAATCGGTGTATCCGCATATAGTAATATCGTGATTCGGCTTGTACTCCAGTCCAAGATTAATGGTACCCTTAAGATAGCGAAGGATTGCCTTTGCTAGTTTCCAGTGTGTGATCATACCTTCTTGCAAATTGCGACATTCTCCCAACTGCATATGCAATATCTGGACGTGTGACCCTCGAGATAAACAAAAGGGATCAAATCAGTTCTCGATAAGGGATATTCAAATCACAATTCTGAGTCAGTACAAATTCTTGATTGGGCTGAATAGGAACAGAGGTTTCTTTCGCATCTTCCATGTTGAACTTTTCAATGACCGACTGGATAAGGCATGCTTGATGAAGTATTATGATCCCGGACTCTTTCTTTTCGATTTGGATTCCCAGGAACGTAGTAGGTTCAGAAATTTTAATTTCGAATCTCTTCCCGATGAAATCCAGTGCGGATTGAACTGTACTTGCGTCAGGAGACAAAATAAGTCCATCGTCGACATAAAGCAGAAGATAAATTACAGATTGTTCGGTCGTTCCTACAAAGACGGAAGTATCAGCATTAGTTGCTTTGAGATTAAACTTGGAAAGGAAATCAGAAAACGTTATGTTCCAGCATCTAGGCGCCTGCTTTAATCCATAAAGACTTTTCTTTAAGAGGCACAGATGATTTCCTTCTAGAATTTCGAAACCTTCTGGTTGCTTCATATAGAAATTGGCATCAATCTCCCCATACAGGAATGCGGTGTTTACATCAAACTGTTTGATGATGTAGTTTTTCGAGATTCCTATAGCCAAGATCAAACATGGACTCGTACCTGCAGACAGATGAAAAAGTCTCGAAGTAGTCGATTCCTGCTCTTTGTTTGAATCCTTTGATTACTAGTCGGGCTTTGTAGCGGTCAATGGAACCATCTGGATTCTTTTTTAATTTGGTGACCCATCTGTTGTCCAATATTCAGGTTTGTTGTGGTTTCAGGATGATTTCCCAAGTTCCATTGTCAAGATGACTTTTCATTTCTTTTTCCATAGCCTGTCTTCATTCTTCTGACTTTTCTGATTTAATTGCTTCAGCATATGAAAGTGGTTCTTCTTTTGGATGTACAAAGTGGGCCTGGTGTCTGGTTGACGGCGTGAGTTTGCTTCTATCACGAAGCTCAGGCCCAACTTTAGACTCTATACTTTTTGGTATTTTGACCTTCGATTTTCCGTGGGCTGGGTTTTTGGCTTTGTAGCTGCCATCTGCTGTCCTGACGAGAATGACCACATTTCTTTCATTTGAATTTTGTTTTGATTGACTTTGGGAAATGGCTTGAGTTTGATCTGTATGCTCTCCGTCATTTGAGGATAGCGAATCAGTTGAATGTTCTTCGGGAATAATGGTGTCATCGTCTGATTCTTCTAATTCTTCATCTGAGTGAACTGAGTCATCAGGCTCCTGTATTGCATCATTTTTATAATTTTTATCTCGGAGCTGAATTGTAACCTTTTCTTCTTCCCAATCTTCGTCAAAGCTAACGTTACGAACCAATATGATTGACTTGTCATCGGGATTGTATAATCGATATTTCATGGAGTTGGAATCATAGCCCACCAGAAAACGAATTTCGGCCTTTGGATCCCAAACAAGCCGCTTCTCTTTTGGAATTTGTGCAAAAGCCTTGCACCCGAAAACTCGAACGTGACTGAGAGAAGGTTTCTTCTTAAAAATTTGCTCAAAAGCTGTTACCGTTTGTGATTGCTTGGTGAGAATTCTATTGTAAGTATGTACGCTCGTGGCTATGGCCTCTGCCCATAGATGCTGCGGATTTCCAATCTTGTGAAGCATTGTCCTTGCAGCTTCCTTGACAGTCCGCATCTCGCGCTCTATTCTCCCGTTAGATTCTGGGCAATATGGGACTGTGGTCTGGTGCACAATCCCTAGTTCTTCAAAGTAGACCTGAAGGGTTTTGTTAACAAACTCGGTACCATTATCGGATTTAAACGTGCGTACCTTATTTCCTGTTTGTTTCTCAATGAAAGGAATATAAGTTTTAACACAAGTAGCTGTTTCACTTTTTGACTTGAGAAAATATACTTGTCGAAAACCGCTACTATCATCTTTCATAAGTAAAAAATATCTAGCTCCACCTAAGGATGGAACGGGCATTTTGCCTGAGAGATCAGCATGTATCATCTCGTCGGGGATAGTATTTCCCGTCGCTTTTGAAGATGGGAAGGGCTTCCTAGTCTCTTTTCCAAGATGACATTCTTCGCAATTGAAGTCTTCTCCCAGATCTTCCAGTCGAATACCAGTGGCAGCGTCTTTCTTAACAGTATTTCTCAAGGACTCAAGGTTCACATGAGACAGTCTGTTGCGCCAGAGTTTTGAACTGTCATGTTTAGTTGATACGAGTGCTTTCATTTTTGGGATTCGAAATTTCATTTTGTATACTCCATCTTTGAATTCAGCTACAGGACCTGGAATTTTTCCTTCCTGATAAAAAATAGTTTTATCCTTATTTCTTACGATCACGTATCCCTTTTGAGCCATTACTCCTTCTGAGAGAAGGTTAACAGCACCTGGAATGTATAATACCCCACTGATTGTGCATGAGGTCCATTCATCTTGCATGTAGGCTTCGACTCTCACAGTACCAATTCCCAGTGCATACACTTTGTTATGATTTGTCAAAAACACAGGGATTGGATTTTTCAAAACAGTAAATTCTTCGAGCCAGTCTCTTCTACCTGTGATGTGTTGCGTGGCCCCGGAGTCACTGACCCACCAATCAATAGTTGAGTCTTCGTATGGAGGTTTATGATTCATCATGAATGCAGTTGCCAGCTGTTGTTTGCTTTGTCCAGAAGTGGTACTACTGCACTGACTTTGTACTGGATTACTCCTCGAATTATGACCTTGTTTCGGAAGTCGACATTCGCGCTGCCAATGTCCCATTTTCCCACAGTTATGACATGAAGTCTTCTTCTTCAGTTCAGCTATATTTGTGTTACTACCTCTGTTCCCTTGGCTTGAGAATTTCGGCCTGTCATTAACTACGTAAGCTGTAGATTTTCGCGGTCGCTCTTCTGGATTCTTCTCCAAATGTTTTCTCTCCAACTCTTCTTTCCGAAGACATGAGAGTAACACCTGCATTGTTTGTGATCCTTCTGGAACACTATCCTATGTTTTTTTGAATATTATACGTGGTTCGTTTGATACTTGTCGAGCGTGGGTACTATGATGGCTTGCGCTTCAACATCCTTTTTGTTCCATGCTTTTCGACCATCGGCATCGCTAGCAGGTGGACAAGGGGTTTCCCCATTGACAATTTCCCAAAGCCCGGCGGCTTTGAGGACTAGGGTGATTTGAAACTTCCAACGTTGGTAGTTGGAGTCATCTAAGACTACGACATGACAGGAATCTAGCTTCTTTGCCATGTTTATGATTTAATTGATCCGCCTTTGATTGGTCAATCTCTTTCTTTGTGTATGCTATATCTCACCAGTCAACCAATTAATTCTTCAGCCCAATTGCTCAAGGCCTTTGTCACCGTTACTTTAATTTGGAGACTCCGCGCACAGCAAGACCCAATTCAACCACTAAAGTGGAGCTGTCTGAATCACTGTGGTATGAGTCCTACCCGCCTTAAAGATTAGTGAACTGGGAGAGCTTAGGACTAAGAAACAATTTTCGTAAAATTGACCACGTTGTAGGTAAGAGTAGCTGAGTTAACTACTGAATGGCTTGATAGGGATGATGCGGTAATGCGGTAATTCAAAAGTTTATTATTACTGACCTGTGAAGAGGAATTCCCTTTTCCCCTTTGACCTTGTTGTTGACTCTAATAGCAGACGACTTGTAGAACTGTTGTATATTTCTTACTGTTACTAAGATATTCGGTGAGTTGTTCCAGTTTGTAGACAGTGAGAAACTTTCACTGTAGTTGCAGGGTTAACTTACAAGTTCACTTGTTAACTCTCCCTTACATCCAGGAAATGTTGCGCTTTCACCGATCTCTGCTTTCTCTGTGATGGTGAATAATCAATCCCTGAACAGTGCTTGTCACGATAAAATTCACACAACTTTGACTTAAACAGTTCGTTTCACAATAAAGTTCGAACTAATTTGACTTACAGTTTGTTTCACAATAAAATTCGCAAAAATTGACTTGCAATTCTTTTCACAATAAAATTGGCACAAATTTGACTTCTTTACACAATAAACTCCGAACCGATTTGACTTACAGTTCGTTTCACAATAAAATTCTCACAAATTAGACTTGCAATTCGTTTCACAATNGACTTACAGTTCGTTTCACAATAAAATTCTCACAAATTAGACTTGCAATTCGTTTCACAATACAAAAAAAAAAGAATTGCACAATAGTTGGACTTTGTGAATTAGAGAAGATTGAATATCTTTTTTTTTTCACTGGACTTTTTCAATGTTCTTCTTATTCACATGACCTCAAGCTTTCACTTAATATCAATATACCAATATCTTTTGAACTAAAGATTTAATGCAGAGAACTTCAGACTTGAACTCAAGTTACTTAAGTTGAATAGTAAATCAGCCAACGTTATGCTACCATGAAAGTGTTATTTAACTACTGATTAAATAACTGAATTCTATGCAGAATTGGGCAGAGTAACGGCCTTTTTGTAACTGGCCAGGATTTATTTCTGTAGTTGCTTTTATACATTTTTGAAGGAAAATTTTGAGTGTCAGAACTTAGTTTAGTTGAAATTAGAAGGGACTAAAACCCTTGAAGAATATATTAATAATTTAAAAACAAAGCGAAGGGAACTAAAGATTATTGAAAATCATCAATATTTGATGTATGACTAAGTGAATTAGTCACTCGAGAATGACAATATTTCGATATTTATAACAATGTCACGCAGTGCACAACCTTCAGCACACAGCAGGTCAGCGAAATATCTACAACGTCCAAAAAGACACCAAATTTGAAATAACTAGAAGCCATATAATAAGTGTCGGTAGACTTTGTAAATTTGCTTCCGGATCATTGGATTTCTTCAAAAATCTCCAATTCGGTCCCCCATACTTTTTTACTGAAGGTATAACTGCCTAAAAATGGCAATTATTTGAAGTAACTATTCCAGGGAGTGAGTCCACCACCATAGGAGACTATAAAAATTGATGTAATTGCCTGGGGATATGGCAGGATACCCTCAGGAGGAGGATATTTCAAACCAGGTGTAGAACAAAACACATCACGGATGGAACAAAAGATAGAACAAAACTGATGGAACTGATGGAACAAAAGACATTCCCGCAGGAATGTGGTCATGATGAATGGTGAGACACAGACAGAAGGTAAAGCCCACTTCAAGGTCAACAAAACTCCAAACTCAAAGCCTGACAACATTGAGCTTTCTAAACAAATCAAGACCCCAGAACTAAAACCAACTGCTAGAGTTGTCTCTGTAGCCATTGGTACAGATAATTTTCGTATTATATGTAAGCTAAAATTTGACCGTTGGTTTGGATTAGAGTAAGTACATTTGATTAATTTTGTATTTTATCAAAGAAATCGCTTGGACAAGAAACCAGTACAAAGAGTCCACAGTCGATGTGAGTCCGACTACGTAAGTAATAGTTTCTTCGGTTTACATTCATGCCGATTATAATGAAATGAAGTATATGGTCCGTGCTGCAAGACTTTCTATACTAAAATATTCGATTGTAATGTAGTCTGCTGTAATGAAAGTCCTGAAACAGTGAAACAAAAGTCTTGATTATTCAAGAATTTTGTCCGATTCTATTGAAATTTCGTTCGTATTGTGATCTACTTCTCAAAAATAAGTTCTTTCTCAGACCAACATCGAAACAAGAGCAAGGCCAACAATCGCTTCAAATCGAACATAAATTGAGCAAAGTTTAATTTACGAACTATGCAGTTGTTTAGTACTTTAACATATTTTTGGTTAACCTTTATTTCTATTTAAATTCAATTGATTACTCACGTCAATTCGTCTCATTTCAAATTTTAGTCTAAGCTATTTTCCGGATCATAAAATTCGGACTAGAGGAAATTAATAATTGAAATAATTTCAACAACTGAGTTTAGCTAACCTAGTGTCAGGCTAGCCTAATTTTTGTTGTGCTCAAGTTTTATAATCCATAGTTGGCATTTGTAAGGAAACTTCAAAGGTTCATATAAATATTTTGACCTTTTACTTTTCCAGGGATTCAAGTACTAAGCCCAAATCCACTAAAATTCAAACAGAAGAGTTGCTGAACAATACTGAAGCTGTTGGGACATCTGGGGTTGAAAAAGTTCCCCAACAAAGAATCGCCAGGAAAAGAGTTACAAAATTTATCAAAGCAAACTATGTAAATGTTATCAAACAAAAAACTCAGAAAGTTTCNGGGCAGAGTAACGGCCTTTTTGTAACTGGCCAGGATTTATTTCTGTAGTTGCTTTTATACATTTTTGAAGGAAAATTTTGAGTGTCAGAACTTAGTTTAGTTGAAATTAGAAGGGACTAAAACCCTTGAAGAATATATTAATAATTTAAAAACAAAGCGAAGGGAACTAAAGATTATTGAAAATCATCAATATTTGATGTATGACTAAGTGAATTAGTCACTCGAGAATGACAATATTTCGATATTTATAACAATGTCACGCAGTGCACAACCTTCAGCACACAGCAGGTCAGCGAAATATCTACAACGTCCAAAAAGACACCAAATTTGAAATAACTAGAAGCCATATAATAAGTGTCGGTAGACTTTGTAAATTTGCTTCCGGATCATTGGATTTCTTCAAAAATCTCCAATTCGGTCCCCCATACTTTTTTACTGAAGGTATAACTGCCTAAAAATGGCAATTATTTGAAGTAACTATTCCAGGGAGTAAGTCCACCACCACAGGAGACTATAAAAATTGATGTAATTGCCTGGGGATATGGCAGGATACCCTCAGGAGGAGGGGATTTCAAACCAGGTGTAGAACAAAAGACATCACGGATGGAACAAAAGATAGAACAAAACTGATGGAACTGATGGAACAAAAGACATTCCCGCAGGAATGTGGTCATGATGAATGGTGAGACACAGACAGAAGGTAAAGCCCACTTCAAGGTCAACAAAACTCCAAACTCAAAGCCTGACAACATTGAGCTTTCTAAACAAATCAAGACCCCAGAACTAAAACCAACTGCTAGAGTTGTCTCTGTAGCCATTGGTACAGATAATTTTCGTATTATATGTAAGCTAAAATTTGACCGTTGGTTTGGATTAGAGTAAGTACATTTGATTAATTTTGTATTTTATCAAAGAAATCGCTTGGACAAGAAACCAGTACAAAGAGTCCACAGTCGATGTGAGTCCGACTACGTAAGTAATAGTTTCTTCGGTTTACATTCATGCCGATTATAATGAAATGAAGTATATGGTCCGTGCTGCAAGACTTTCTATACTAAAATATTCGATTGTAATGTAGTCTGCTGTAATGAAAGTCCTGAAACAGTGAAACAAAAGTCTTGATTATTCAAGAATTTTGTCCGATTCTATTGAAATTTCGTTCGTATTGTGATCTACTTCTCAAAAATAAGTTCTTTCTCAGACCAACATCGAAACAAGAGCAAGGCCAACAATCGCTTCAAATCGAACATAAATTGAGCAAAGTTTAATTTACGAACTATGCAGTTGTTTAGCACTTTAACATATTTTTGGTTAACCTTTATTTCTATTTAAATTCAATTGATTACTCACGTCAATTCGTCTCATTTCAAATTTTAGTCTAAGCTATTTTCCGGATCATAAAATTCGGACTAGAGGAAATTAATAATTGAAATAATTTCAACAACTGAGTTTAGCTAACCTAGTGTCAGGCTAGCCTAATTTTTGTTGTGCTCAAGTTTTATAATCCATAGTTGGCATTTGTAAGGAAACTTCAAAGGTTCATATAAATATTTTGACCTTTTACTTTTCCAGGGATTCAAGTACTAAGCCCAAATCCACTAAAATTCAAACAGAAGAGTTGCTGAACAATACTGAAGCTGTTGGGACATCTGGGGTTGAAAAAGTTCCCCAACAAAGAATCGCCAGGAAAAGAGTTACAAAATTTATCAAAGCAAACTATGTAAATGTTATCAAACAAAAAACTCAGAAAGTTTCGGAAAACATAATTGGAAAAGTTGCAGAAACTACCGAACAAAAAGTTGGAAGAGATGACAAAGTTGTAATCATTGATGAACAAACAGTTGAAAATGTTGCTGAAGACCGGTTTGTGGATGATCCAGACGAAAGGAACTCAGAGTGGCTCCGTTTCCAGTGTCCAGATAATCAGAGCAGACATCTTAACTTGAGAAAGAAGTCTAATGTACATGAGATTCGTTACAACCAACTAAACATGTAACAAATGGAATCTGTCAAAGGCCTTGCCATTTTTTCAAATTTAGGAAAATTTTGGACCCCCGGTTTTTATTGATGAATTAGTTAGCCCTTATCACTCTCATTCCAACAAGCGCTTATTTTCGAAAATCCANCATTGATGAATTAGTTAGCCCTTATCACTCTAATTCCAACAAGCGCTTATTTTCGAAAATCCATCCACAAATCACAAAGTTATTGCGAAAATAATTTTTTTTTTTCGTTTGTTTTTTAAACTTTTAGATATGGATACGATAGAGATCATTATATGGAGCTTGTCGAAACCTTAGTTTCCAAGTTTCAGTCATCCATTCAAAAGTTATAGCCAAAAAACGAAAAACAGAAAATATAGTTTTTTGGCTATAACTTCTGAACCAATGAATGAAACTGTACAATTGAGGGTTAGGTAAGCTCCAGATAATCTCGCTTATCGTATTCATTCATGAAACACGTCAAAAATACAACAAATTGTTTTCTTCGTTTTTTGGGAATAACTTTGGTATTTGTGAACGGAATTTGAAAAATCAAAGTGCGTTGAGTTTCTATTGATGTCCTCTACAGAATTGCAGCATAAAAACAGTGGGCCAAAAATTAGAAAAAATGGCAAGGGGTACTCCTTGCAATTTTTTCAATTTTGGGCAAATTTTGGACCCCCGATTTTTATTGATACTTTTCCCTTAATTTTTCATTTTTTTTTCTTCCGAATCATCACTTTTTTTTTAATTTTCGGAAATTTTGGTCACTGAAAGTCCATTTGCCTTTAGCCAGTGCATAATTATGATTTGTGTTGGCTTATTCTCACTAGG